>JZKD02S1676219.1:15147-31994 GCA_000966675.3 Picea glauca
AAGTCTTGTAAAGTTTCTTTTGTAATCTTTTGTAAAGCTTAACCCCTTTAACTTAGTTGACCCCATTACCCAACTTTAGGCACTAATCTTAGTTGACTTAGGGAAAGGTTTTCTTCTGCATTGAAAGTTTGCATTTCCATTGTTGACTCTCATATAGGCTACATTTGTTAGATTTGGGTACCTTGGAAAGTGGTCCCCATGTGCTTATGAGTCTCTAAGCACAAAGGGGGAGACTATTACCCTTGTACTATGTACTTTGTGTCTAATTTCACTTTAACTTAGGAGATTTAAGTCAAAAGCGAAATTTGGTCATTTTAGCCTAAAGTGGCAATTAATTCACAAAGTGGGTGAATTAATAGACATAAAGTGAAAATTAAGGAAACTATGAAAACTTAAGTAAAGTGGGTTTTGAATTGAGATATATGTGAGATGATCTCAACCATTGATTAGGGATGAGATGAGATGATCTCAACCATCCATCTTTTAGGTTTCCTTATGCTTCCTAAAGGAGGGCACAAGGGGCAAAAGGAGAGCTCATTCACTTGAATGTTCACCAAAGGAGCTTGGAGAAGGGAAAGAGGATGAGGATTGTTGCATTGGGAGAGGCTAGCTAGGGCCTTTCATGGAGAGAGGCATCTAGCTTGGAGTCTCAGTTATTTAGTGGGGAGCTTCCAGTTCTGAGGAGGGCGCACTTAAGGAGGAGGGCGCATCATCAGTGGGGAGTACTTACACCTGTCAGATTGCAGTGGGATCAGTTGCAAAGGGAGGCCACACAGCAGAGCTTCATTCCTATGGAGGGGTTTTCCATTCTGAGCTCACAGCTTGCATCTGGAGCAGTTATGGTGGATTTGGTAGCATTTATGAGGGGCGCACCTGCTGAGTTTGGACTTGTATTTCAGCTTGAGACAAGTTGCTATTGTAACAAGTTCATCTATATTTTGTACTTGTTGTATTCCACCATCAATTCTCCTCATTTATAGACATATATCCCAAACTGGTTTTCCCCGGGGGGGTTTATCCAGGGTCATGTTGACCAAAAATCCCTATGTCAAATTTATGCATGCTTAGAAGTGTAGATCAGCATTTTAAAGTTAAAGATCTAGAGGTAGTGTTATTTGTTTTAATGTATATTGCATGTGTTAACATTGAGTAAAGAAAACATTTGCAAGGGCACCTTAAAAGAGCACTTAACCATTAAACATTGAGCAGAAAGTTGGGTGACTGTTTGTTGTCCTAAAACAGCAAGAAAAGACAGCCACACAGTTGAAACTTAGAGCCATACTAAGGTCAAGGACAGACCTTAGGTGGCAACCTCATAGGACCTCAAAAAATCTACATGGTATCAAAGCCAACGGTGGCTTAGACTTGCTTATTTTGAAGCAGTTTTGTGAGGTTTTACATCAGATTTGTTGGTTGTTTTGGACAGCAAGTTTTCAGTCCAAAACAGTGGGTAAACTTCAGATCTTAAGGTGCCTCTCATTCAGTGTCAGTTGGACAGCTCAGTGCAGATTTTGGACAGCTAGTTGACAGTGTTTGTGGACAGTTGTGGGCAGATTTGTTGGGCAGATTTTTGACACTTGTGGACAGCCTCTTTTCACACCTGCGTGGACAGGAGTGAGGCCCTAGTGTACGACCTCTTTTCACACCTATTTGTAGGAGTGAGGTCGGGGTTTTGCTTGTTGTTTTCACACCTGTGTTGACAGGAGTGAGGCAGCGTTCCTTTGCATTTGGAGCATCAGAGTGAGCACAGTTTGACAGACATGTCAGTATCTCAAATGCGTGTTGAGGACAGGCTAGCTGGGGCTAGCAATTGGTCGCCTTGGAAGGCGAGGATCGTCTTTGTCTTAGAGGACCTCGAGCTATGGGATATAGTTGAGGCGCCTGTTCCTGTCATTCCTGTTACTGCTCTCGTCTTGAGAGCAGTAACAATAAAGCAAAGAGGACCATTTGTGATGCAGTCAGAGATCATATTATTCCCCACCTGACTGGGAAGACTTATGCATACGAGATGTAGGCATCTCTATGCAAGTTGTACGAGAGCTCTAATGAGAACCGAAAGTTGGTTCTTCATGATCGAGGATGAGTCAGTTACTTCATTCCTTGGTAGATACACCCGAATCAGAGACGAGCTTGGAGTCATCAGAGAGGTGGTGAACCCTAACTCTTTGGTGAGGACAGCTTTGAACAGCTTTACCAAACCATGGGGTTCATTTGTTCGTGGCATTGTTACCAGGAAGGTCATGCCTGCATGGGAGAGAATGTGGTATGACTTCGTCCAGGAGGAGATTAGGCTTGTAGCCAAGGCTTCTGGACAACAACAACAACGGTCAGTTCTAGGTGATGAGGACCTTGCTCTTTGGACAAAGGGAAAGAAGAAGATCGGCCGTGGAGGTCGGCAGGGTCCCAAGTTTGGGGCCCCACCAAAGGGAGGAGAGAGCAACATCAGCAGTGGGAAGAAGAGAGACATGAGCACAGTGAGATGCTTTGCTTGTGGAGAGATGGGTCACTATGCAGGATGTGTCAGCAGCGATAGTAGAGGAGATAGAGTTCAGTGATCAGTCTGCGAGAGAGTGTGCATTTGTGACTACCTTGTCTGCTATTACACCATCCAGCATTAGATGGGGAGACAGAGTTGATGAGGATCGACTGACTCACAGCAGTGATTCAGTGATTTAGAGGGAGATGAGACTCAGTGTCCATGGACATCTTGAGAGTGGGTGATTGGTCCACCTAGTATAGCTTCAGTTTCAGAGCAGCCGAGCAGACAGAGAGTTGGTGCTACAGCTTCAAAGCATCAGAAGTTGATGAGGAGCAGGGCACCACGGAGGCTTGAGCCTCACTTAGCTTCTGAGACGGGCAGATCAGGTTCTAGATCCACTTCAGGTGGAAGTTACTTGGCGAGAGGCCAAGTTGATGACTCTTGGTGAGATACCAAGAGGGGGAGACTCTTTGTGAGATGCCAAGAGAGTGACTCTTGGTGAGATGCCAAGAGTAGGTGGAAATCCTTGGTGGGAGACCAAGGTGGAGATCTTTGGCGTGATGTCGAGATCTAGGTGATCTTGGATAGATGGAGAGTCAGTTTCATTTATAGATCACGTAGATTGAGTAGATCTATGACAGAGTCCACTTTCAGTGATCAGGGTACAGCCATACTCACCAAGTATATGCCAGGAGGCAACCATGTCCTCTGCAGGGACGAGATTGGTGGTGACGAGCACTTTCCTCGGTAAGAGGGAGTGTTGAGATTTGGGTACCTTGGAAAGTGGTCCCCATGTGCTTATGAGTCTTTAAGCACAAAAGGGGAGACTATTACCCTTGTACTATGTACTTTGTGTCTAATTTCACCTTGACTTAGGAGATTTAAGTCAAAAGTGAAATTTGGTCATTTTAGCCTAAAGTGACAATTAATTCACAAAGTGGGTGAATTAATAGACATAAAGTGAAAATTAAGGAAGCTATGGAAACTTAAGTAAAGTGGATTTTGAGTTGAGATATATGTGAGATGATCTCATCCATCCATCTTTTAGGTTTCCTTATGCTTCCTAAAGGAGGGTGCAAGGGGAAAAATGAGAGCTCATTCACTTGTATGTTCACCAAAGGAGCTTGGATAAGGGCAAGAGGATGAGGATTGTTGCATTGGGAGAGGCTAGCTAGGGCGCATGCTTTCATGGAGAGAGGCATCTATCTTGGAGTCTCAGTTATTTAGTGGGGAGTTTCCAGTTCTGAGGAGGGTGCACTTGAGAAGGAGGGCGCATCATCAGTGGGGAGTACTTACACCTGTCAGATTGCAATGGGATCAGTTGCAGAGGGAGGCCACACAGCAAAGCTTCATTCCTGTGGAGGGGTTTTCCATTCTGAGCTCACAGCTTGCATCTGGAGCAGTTATGGGGGATTTGGTAGCATTTATGAGGGGCACACCATGCTAGGGCGCACCTGCTGAGTTTGGACTTGTATTTCAGCTTGGACAAGCTACTATTGTAACAGGTTCATCTATATTTTGTACTTGTTGTATTCCACCATCTATTCTCCTCATTTATAGACATATATCCCAAAATGGTTTTCCCCGGGGAGGTTTTATCCAGGGTCATGTTGACCAAAAATACCTGTGTCAAATTTATGCATGCTTAGAAGTGTAGATCAGCATTTTAAAGTTAAATATCTAGAGGTAGTGTTATTTGTTTTAATNTTTTAATGTATATTGCATGTGCTAACATTGAGTAAAGAAAACACTTGCAAGGGCACCTTAAAAGAGCACTTAACCATTAAACATTGAGCAGAAAGTTGGGTGAATGTTTGCTGTCCTAAAACAGCAAGAAAAGACAGCCACACAGTTGAAACTTAGAGCCATACTAAGGTCAAGGACAGACCTTAGGTGGCAGCCTCATAGGACCTTAGAAAATCTACAAGATTCCCCCTAGACCTTCTAACAATTAAAATTAACCCCTAGAATTAATCTGTTTAACTCACATAGTAACTAGGGTCTACCCCCCTTGGCTTCCCTAGGAGTAAGCCTAGACGGAAGAAGTTCAAGTCGAGGTGACAGTGGGCTTGAACTTAGATATTGTGTCTCCGAGGACACACTAAGTGGACCAAGACTTAGTCCACGTTTGCAAGTGTGTATAAGGACGGCAACATCTTTGGCGCCGTTGTCGAGGATAAGTCTTTTATCCTTGGCCTTAACGACTTAATTTTAATTTATTCTTTTAAGACTAAATTGTAAATTTTTCTCCCTAATAATTTTTTTTACTTCGGTTGGTTTTTCATTGTTTTGTTACTCTCCAAGTGGCAACTCCATTTTGAAAATCTCTTTGAAGTATACTACAGGGAGCAATCCTTGTAGACAGCGTGAAAGTCTTGGAGGAGAAGCACTCACTGATATCCATCTCTTGTTGTACATAATAATCTAACAAATTTTTGTTTTCCTTCTTGTTTTTGCTTTGGTTGATGCTCTTGTTTGTTTGAAATAAACTTGGTCATCTGGTGACTCCACTTTAAAATAATTTGACAAAGTATTCTTCAAGAAGGAACTCACGGCTTGTTTTGCATCATCCTTGAGCTTAAAAAGGTTTTTGGATGAAGTTAGCATGTTTTTCTTCTCGTTGGATCCTTAGTAATCTTTTGGGTCCCAATCTTTTCTTTTTCAATGAGTAATGGGCGGTTTTTAGGGCCTATTGATTTTTCAGGAATTGTTGGTTATCCTCATGACAGATCTGATAATGTTGTTGAAAATTTCACTGATTTTCATGATTATGATGATGCTTGCGCTCATGTCAAGGCCTTTGGGCAATTAATTGATGATTGGTATGATCCACCTATTTATGAGGATGTTCTAATGAAACTGTTTGTCTAGAGTCTTGTTCCGAGATATATGATTGGTTTCATGATTTTGAGGATAATACATTCAAGACCATACGGGACTTGCTGCATGCCTTTTTGGAGAGATTTGGGGATGATCGGGAGGAAAATTACAATAAATTGGTTGATGCTTTTATGGAAAAATGGAAGAAGAAAAATCTTCCAGATATTGGAACAATCAATTCAGATATAAAGATGGATTCTCCACCAGATCCCATTGAGGAGCTTAAAGTAATTATTCATTACATGCAGTTTTCCCATGATGAGCAGCTTGAGGCCATGGAAGATCAATTAGAGATCATGGAGGCTCGCCTTGCAGAGGATGAGACTTATATTGAATACCCGGACCCTATTGAACTCGAGCTTAACAGTGAAAAAGATAGGGAAGTTCATAGGGAAATTTTGGATGAGTCCATGGATGAGCCGGTAACCGATTTTGAGGAGATAAAGAAATTTGAGTGTGAAAGTGTTGAATATCTAGATAATTCAAGTCCCCACCCTCCTCTCGAGGAACCAATCTCTTTAAGGGAGAACTTTGACAACATTGATGAAGACAGTGCAATGGTTCCTTTGACATGTTCATTTTCAACCTCTCAACCAAAAGATGACTTCATACAGAACAATGGGACAATGGAAGGCAACTTCAGTTTATCGGTTTCATTTCATTATGAGTATTGGTTGGCCTTCCACCTTGACGGTCATGTGCAACAAAGTATTAAAATTTTACACAGCTTGTCAAACTCAAATGTTTGGTTGAATAGAGGAAGGAGCATAATTCTTGGGGTGTTCTTTCTCACAAAAAATTCCAAGTTGATAAGACTTGGGAAGGGATCTTATGTGAGTCATCCTGGAAAAGGATGTTTCAGGCATTTGTGGATTCATTCCATCCATTGCATGGATGGTTGTAACGTATCTCTAACCCTCCTCCTTTATTTCAGTTTTGTATTATTTCATTCATTATGTAATTATGTACTTAGATGTTTTGTTATATCATAGTTTCATTTTATAATTGTTGTACAATAGTTATTTCATTATGTCATTATTATTTAGAGCATTTCATTTATTCATTTGTTTATACATATATTTATGTTGGGTATTGGTGAGCACTCTGTTTTGTAGATTCTGGATTCTCGTGTGCTTTCCTCCCCAAAGTGAAGATCAAACACACGTTCCCCTGTAAAACCAGATGTTGACCACCTATTTCAACTAGGGGGTCAACTCCATGTGCCATGATGATATGTACCGGATGGTGCTACTAGTTTGAAGACTTGTTTGTTCTACAAGGAAATTTTGGCTTCAGCACGTGTTTTTGTAATTGGAATTTCCGCTCCACTGCGTGGGATTATAATGTAATGGGTCTGCATGGATCATAGTTTAGGTCGGTTTCCTAGGACTTCATCATTGGAGAAGTTCCTTTCATAGAGTGTTTTTTTTCCTCGGGTTATTAATTTGGCCTAACCAGTCTTATTAATTTCCCTTGAGTTTTTCACTCCCACRATAATTCTCCAAAGTGGTGAAAGGCGTTCCAATGGTCGAGCCCTATGGTAGCTAGTGTCTAGGAATATTGTAAATGSCCATGCTAGACATCTCCTAGAGTCTTGCGGAATTCCGTCGAGTCTAGATAGTTTTTTTTTATTTTTTAAAATTACCCATTTAATGGTAATTTTAAATAATTTTTTATAAAAATTGTAAAAATTGGATCCTTGGGATTTTGATAGGGGTATTTGTGCTCAAAAGAAATAGAATGAGACACCCTACACCCTTGGAGAAAGTTTCAGCTCAATTGGACAAGTTTTGCTAGGTGTCCGTCCATGAGGAGTCTTAGTTAGTCTAAGACGGCAATTTAATTGTTGGAATTGACAAAGTCAAACTTGTCAAATAATTGTAAAATGAGCAATTTGGTTAAAGAGTGGTAGAACTTACCCAAACATTTTCCTAACCCATTCCTAACATTTTCCAACCATCACCTCACCCCCTCACCTAGCCATTAAGCAAAAACGTCACTTTCCCTAGAGAGGTGCGCCCCCCTTCTAGAAAGTCTCCAAAAAGTAAAAAATTTAAAAAAATAATAATGGGAGACTTGTTTCATCACTTGGTGCGCCTCCCTAGACCCTACAACTCATCATTTGACTTGTCAAATCCTTCCAACTCATGCCAACTCATTACCAAAACCCTAAGAGTGACACTTCCTTGACTTTGTCTATTTCTCTTGGATGTGTGACACTTGCAACTCATCCAAGAGGGCTCACTCTTGGCTCCCAAGTATAAATAAGAGTCTTCCCTTCCTCATTTGACACATGATCTCGCAGTGCATGCTTACTCTACCCATTTCTCTCCTCTCCTCTCCTTTCTCTCCCACTCTTCTCTCTCATTCTTCTTGCTCTCTCTTTCTTTTCTCAAGCTCGAGCAAGTATTTGTCCTAGCTTGCTTCTAATACCAAAAACTTTGGAGGATACATGGTGTGAAGAATCTTCTTGGTGCCATATTGCTTAATGAGGTGATCTTGTTCTTGTTTATTTTCTTGTGTATGTTTAGCTTATAGATCTAGAGTAGGAACTCCAAGCAAAGTATTTTGTTTGGATAGATTTATGGTAGTATTATCATAGATCGAGTGAAGTGTTTATTTGGGTATTACAAAGTATTTTGTTTTACCATCTAGATCTACTCACATCCTCTCTATTTTGTAGTTTTTCTCACAAGATTTGCAGGTTACCTAAGGGTTTTGAGTGAAGATTTCAGATCTGGAAATTTTTCATTTCACCCACTTAAAACCTCTTGTATTTCCTGTTATGCTTATTTTTTCATATTCTTCTATATATGGGTGGATTTGTGTTCTGAAATAGACCAAAAACGAAAATATATAGTGCTAGGTTTACATTTAAAATTTCTGGTTTACACTAACAGAAATTTTCTGCAGATTTTTAGTGATTTCTACAGCTTTTCCAGCAAGTTTTACTTGCTACTTTTTGACAAATTTGTGACAGAAACATGGAGGAACAACCCATTTTGGGGCATCTAAAGTCAAGCAAACTCCTCCCAGTTGGGGTAACAAGTACACACTTTTTTCTTTCTCTCATTCTCTTTGAAATCAAGCCCAAGGGAGTCCCAAGGGCTTGCATTTCTCAAAGCATTTAAAATTTCTGCGTTTTTCTTTGTTTATTTGCCTACACCTAGGAAAGAGTTTGGCAAAGCCAACCATCCTATATCGTAAGGCTAGGAACTTAGTTGTGGTTTATGGTTTATAATGCTTGTATATGGTTTTGATCGTAGAAGCTCTCTTTACTTTTCATTGCTTAAGCCGTGGAGGCATAGTAACTTTACTTGTGTTTTTCAAGCATAACTTTATTTTCAAACACTTATTTTGCTTTCAAAAATTTAAATCACTTAAATCTTTTTCAAGCTTAAGCAATTTATTTCACTTTACTTGCAAGCACTTAACTCAACTTAACTCAATAAATCTTTAAGGCATAATTTACCTTAACAATTCTTAAGGCTTCAACTTATCTAGTTAATTAGTTCAAGTTCAACTGTTTCAACTTTGCTATCAAAAAATGAACCTAAGGAAGAAGGAGGGGGTGCTAGATCAGGGATGGTCTCACAGCACTAGGTGTCCCCCTTGTGGAGTACTTTTGTTCCCAGAATGACCTATGGAGCTAGGGTGTGGCCTTGTTTGCCTCACTTCTTGAGCATCGAGCAGTCCTTTTGGTATAAGCGGGGAGAGTTCTAGGGAAGACACATAGTTTTAGGATTCACATCTTAACTTAATCAACTTAAGCAATCCTAAAACTTAATCCACCTTAACTTGGTATAATCTATTAATTTTTTGATGGTTTAATGCTCTTTAACTTATGCAAACATCTCACTTAAGTTATCTAACATGCAATTTTATTGAGCTCTTATGGATGGTTAACTAGTTCCCCTTGAAGTTGCGCATCCTTTGGAGGCACTTCTTGTTTGGGCTTGCAATTGTAGTGTTGATGCCATTGAGACCACCCCTTGAAGTTGCGCATCTTGTGGAGGCACTTCATTGTTTGGGTGTGTTGGCTTGTTGTGTTGTGGTAATCTCCTCTTGAATGCTCTTCTTTCCTTGCAAAAATAAGTCAAGTTAGTTAGTGCTTGCCTATTTCATCTTGTTAATAGTTGTTGTATCTTTAGTATTCTTTATATTTTTTTGTGTAGATAGTTGTTTCATTTACTTGTATAAAGTGACTCTTTTATATCAAGTTGTAAAGTCTTGTAAAGTTTCTTTTGTAATCTTTTGTAAAGCTTAACCCCTTTAACTTAGTTGACCCCATTACCCAACCTTAGGCACTAATCTTAGTTGACTTAGGAAAAGGTTTGCTTCTGCATTGAAAGTTTGCATTTGCATTGTTGACTTTCATATAGGCTAGATTCCCCCTAGACCTTCTAACAATTAAAATTAACTCCTAGAATTAATCTTTTTAACTCACATAGAAACTAGGGTCTACCGCCTTGGCTTCCCTAGGACTTCCCTAGGAGTAACCCTAGACGGAAGAAGGTCAAGTCGAGGTGACAGTGGGCTTGAACTTAGACATTGTGTCTCCAAGGACACACTAAGTGGACCGAGACTTAGTCCACGTTTGCAAGTGTGTATAAGGACGGCAATATGTCTAACATGTGGAAGTCGTCTTTAATACCTCTCAAGACTTGGGAAATTCACTTTACTAATACAATTATTAAAGTGAATGTCTTCTTATAATTAATTGAATTTAATTTAATTAAATGTCTAAGTATTTGGTATTTGTGAATTAAATTAAATCCTAGCCATTGATCTAAAGAGTTGGTGAGATCGAATCTCGACCATTGATCACTTTGGAGATCTAGGGTTTTGGATTTAGGGTAAACTCAACATTATAAAAGCAAGCTAAGGTGAGAGGAGGAGACACACACATATTGAGATAGTGAGATCTCATTGATTGAGTGGAGAAGGACTTTCATCCAAGTGTGCAGGGGCAGGGTCCGAGGAAGGGAGCAAGGGGCAACAAAGTAAGTAGCGGGCAGCAAGATCAATGGACAAATCTTGAGGTGTGATGGGTTATTTTGTTGTTTTGTATTTTTCCTTAAGTGGGCCACTATCCTAGGACGGGAGCCCAAATTTTATCATAATAAAATCATCACAGTGCTAGTTTTCCCTTAGGGGTTTTTCCAGGGGTATTTACCTAGGAATTATGTGTACAAATGTGTTTGGTTTCCTGTTTTGCTTCTGCTGATTTATTTTGTAAATCGTTAAAACTAAGTCGTGTTTTTTATTCAGTAAATCTGCGTAATAAATTTATTACAGCAAGGTATTTGCTAGGAAAACAATTGTCGGGTGCTAGGTTGATGAAAATTTAACATTGTATCAAAGTCGAGACTCTGAAATGGAAGCCAGGTTGCACACAGATACTAATTTTTGTTGCAGTGGAAATTGTTTTTCCTGCAGGTTGCATAGGAGTTTAAAAAAAAGAGAGAAAGGAAGAAGTCGCATGGCCACGTACATTGCTACAGAATAGCCACAGGCGATGGGAAGATAGGGTCGCTTGCTGAGATCGAGACGTTGGGAGAAGGCCACGGGCGTGGAGCAAGTTCGTAGCAAGACGTTGGGACGCAAAGTCACGGGCGCTGCAAGTTGCAGCCACCGGGCAGCAGAGGTGGCAGGAGGCAGTGGGCGAACGCGGACGCAGTGAAGAAAGGTGCGCAAGCGGCAAATGTGGCGAGGCGAGGTCATAGGAGGATCTCGATCCGATCAAGGAGCTGAGATCGGGGCATTGAGAGAAGTCCACGGGCATGGAGGAAGGCCGCAGCAAGATGTTGGGACTCAAGGTTGCGAGCGCTACAAGTTGCAATCGTCGAGCAGCAGAGGCGGTACGAGGCAATGGACGGACGTGGACGCAGTGAAGAAAGGAGTGCAAGCGGCAGACGTGGTGAGGCGTGGTCACAGGAGGATCCACGGGCGTAAGTTGGCACGGGGCAGTTGCAGGAGGTAGTCACCAACCGCAGGGCAGCCACCACAGGAAACAACCCCAACACAGTTGACAGGTGAGGAGCACCATCTGCAGGTCATCGCAGACAGCCAACAACAAGTCACCACAACCGTCGCAGGGGCACAGGGAGCAACCGCCAAGGCGTGACAGCCACAGAAGGGCCCAGGAAGGTCACGAGCAGGCCAAGAGGGTTCCAACAGCAACAGAGGATCTAGGTAGCGACTATCTAGTCCAGGCAGCGGACATCAAGTCCGAACAGTGAGCAGCGGAATTCTAGACAGGGATACGAGCAGTCAGCAGAGGAGATCAGATCAGTTTTGGTACTTGAAGGACCAAGCACAAACTCTTTAGTTTACCATTCCTAAAGGACAAGGCACATTTTTCAACAATTTGTATTTCCCGTTAAAATTTTGATTTGGAGATGGCCGCAGCCGATTTGAGGTTTGAGGACAGGCTGGAGGGTGCCAAACTTTGTACCTTGGAAGGCGAGGGTCACATTGATTCTCATGGAGAATGGGTTGTGGAATTTTTCTAACACAATCATGACTCCACCGACGGATCTAAAGGACTTGGCCGCCCATGAGTTGAAGGAAGTGAAATCCAGGAGGATCATCTTAGATGCGGTGAAGGATCATTTGATTCCTCACCTATATGAGAAGAAGTCAGCGAGGGAGATGTTTGCAGCTCTAACAAATCTTTTCCAGAGAAGTAATGCAAACAAGAATATGGTGTTAAAGGAAAAGCTTAGAGACACCAAGATGACCAGATATAGTGACCAAATATCTCACCAAGATCACTTAGGTACATGATCATTTGGCACCTATTGGGGAAGTCATGACAGATGAAGAGTTGGTGAGGACGACCCTGAATGGTATCTCTGAGCCATGGGCCCCATTCATCAATGGAATTGTAGCACGAGAGAAACTTCCCAAATTTGATAAGATGTGGGATGATTCCATCTAGGACGAGATTCGAGAGGAATCTCTAGCAGGCCAATAGATTGGTGATGATGAGAATCTAGCCCTTGCTAGTCAGGCAAAGAGGAGCAAGGGGAGTACAGGTGGAGAGTCAACTCCGCAAGCTGGAAAAAAGGATCTAAGCAAAGTCAAATGTTTTTCATGCCACAAGAGTGGCCACTATGATTCATAGTGTCCTGAACGAAAGAAAGGGAAGGGTAAGACTCAGCAGGTAGCAGCATCTACATAAACTCAAGTCAAGGAGTTTGTTGAGAAGTTTGAGAAGGATTTCTTGTTAGTCTCTTGTCTTTTTGGCACAGTTTCCAGTAGTGCCTAGTTCGTGGATAGCGGGGCATCTCGTCACATGACGGGGACACAAGTTGTTCACCAATTGGTCAGAGACGGGCTCGGATCTACATGTGGAGCTTGGCACCAATGCCAAGTGTAGTGTAGAGGGAGTTAGCACAATCAGGTTCCAACTGGATTCAAGAGGTTCTCTGGAGGTGGCAGATGTGTTGTATGTCCCAGAGCTAAGATGAATTTGCTCTCAGTCTCAACTCTGGAGGACAGGGGTTTTGCAGCGTTGTTCCAGAACAGACAAGTAATCATACATTCAGAGGGAGCTAGCCCTAACACAACAGTGAACATTGGTGTCATAGAGGGCAAGGTATACAGGTTGCAGGGCAAGCTTGTAGGTGGACCCAAGGGGGTCTTGGATCATGGACCGATGTCAATGACAGAGGACGAGGAGCAAGAGGCTCCGAAGGGTGAGCAGATTTCACAGACTTCCAGTATGGGGTGTCAAACATCAGATGGGAAGAGGGAGTTAGCCCCTTCCAGTTCTTTCAAGAAACCCAATTGGTATGAGATGACATTGATGGATGCTCGGGAACAAGTTGAGTCTCCTAGGAACACATTGAGGGAATGCAAGCCTTCAACGAATTTTCCATACTTCAGGGCATTAATGTGTAGTGTCATTGATTTCGAGACTTCCAGTGTTCAAGAAGCAACTGACCAATAGGGTCAGAGGGATGGCAGTGTGAGGATGATGTGTGCGACATTATGCCAGGATCGGAGGGAGAACCAACTCCAGGTGGCTTTTCGAGAAGTACCTTCCTCGCTAAGAGGGAGTGTTGAAGTTTGTAGCATCGGACAGGTACTTCTACATTGGTTTTGTGTCAAACATGTGGAATTCGTCCTTAATACCTCTCAAGGCTTAGGAAATTCACTTTATTGAAGTAATTATTAAAGTGAATGTCTTCTTAAAACTAATTGAGTTTAATTTAATTAAATGCATAAGTATTTGGCATTAGTGAATTAAATTAAAGCCTAGCCATTGATCTAAAGTGTTGATGAGATCTAATCTCAACCATTGATCACTTTGGAGATCTAGGGTTTTGGATTTTGAGTAAATTCAACATTATAAAAGACAGTTAAGGTGAGAGGAGGAGACACACACAGAGTTGGATAGTGAGATCTCATTGATTGGGTGGAGAAGGACTTTCATCCAAGTGTGCAGGGGCAGGATCTAAGGAAGGGAGAAAGGGGCAGCAAAGGAAGTAGCAGCCAACAAGATCGAAGGACGAAGCTTGAGGTGTGATACGTTATTTTGTTTTTTTGTATTTTTCCTTAGGTGCACCATCATCCCTGTTACCCCCCATTCTAGGGGTAACTAAGTAGATGATGTCTCGAGGCCTGCAAGTTGCAGACATGGAGTATCGAGAGCCAGATGAGCAAACAAAGCCCCTCCCATTACCACACATCGCCACTGACCAACAGCGGCAGCGTCCACCACACCAGATTGGCCCACAAAGGACAGCATGTCTTACTTCATGAGGTAACAAGTCCGGTCTCGTGGTAAGTGTCATTTTAATAACTGAAGCATTTGAACATGTTGCAAAGGGTCCTTTCTTGATTTTAAAATTGTTTGCTTGGAAATTATTCCTTTTGCCTCATTTTACCATGTTGTCCTAATAAGTGGGTCACCCTCAAGAAAAAGGTTGCTACTAGGGGGTCTCCTTGAAGGGTCATCGTACCATTCCCGCACATACTTATCACTTTCCATACCTCTTCCCTTTCATTTCCTCGTCTTTTGGGTTCTTGGGCATATTGACCCAAGAAGGGCTTGTACCTCATTTGATGGGAAGAAGGGGATAAAGGCCCAGAAGCTTGTAGCTGGCAAATGATAAGAGCCAAAAATTAATCCTCTAGATGCTCGCCCTAATGGTCTTGAAAGCAATGAAATGCTTCTCCACAAAATTCAAGGACCTGTAAAATGAAACATATAACTAATAAATGTCCCGCTTGTTGAGGGAATACGCTTGCGGTGTCTTTTACTTTCCTTGCACATGGCACTCAATGTGTTCCTAGCTTCAAGTGGCATTGTGGTACTCTTTACTTTCCCTTGCATATAGTACTCAATGTTTGAACCTTAATCAATTAATGGCAAATAAAAGGGCTTGGAAAAAGGTTGCATTGAAAACAAGGATGCAGCACACCCTCTACAAAGGCACCCATAAATGAGATAATATGAGCCCTTGTATGTCAAGAAACCCCATGCCCAAAATTCACACCCCCATCCACCTCATACTCTTCTACATGACTTAGAGAGGGTCTTCTTGGGAAACACTCCTTGACTTGGGGAATGATCTACCCAATAGGGCGCCATGACAAACGTTCCATGCTTAAATTTGGCAAGTTGTATAAGGTCTTTGAGCATTTGTTTATTTTGAAAAGGGGAGATTTGATGCACATGTTTGGGTGGTTCTTTTATTAAATATGGCTTACTTGGCATGATACTTGTGACTTGTGGACCCTTGGAGGGCGTACTTGTTTGTCTTTGGGGTCTTGTCAGGTGAAAGTTTTTTCATGGAGGCACAAGGTTGCTTGGACCTTCATAGGGGCATGAAGCCCACAAGATGGATGATGCGCCCCCTCTCATTGGACACTTGGGAGGATGAACGTTGCCTTAAGAGGCACTAGGACACCATGAGATGGTCACTTTATGGCCCCTTGCCCCTCAACATTGGCCTTGGGAGGCCTAAAACGTCACCTTCTATGCCCTAGACGTCACTTGGAGGCTAGGGTTTTGATGGGGTTTCATGGTTTGATGGTGATGCGATGTGGTTTGATAGAGAGATAGACACTTGGCATGCACTAGAGCACTTGGTGGCAAGGCACGTGGCCTTTGGAGGCCCAACGATCTCCATCAAGAGCCAAAACATCTCATTTTGGAGGCCTACGTCACCCTTCTAGGGCATGACATCACCCCTAAAGGGGAAATTACTTTATGTATTTTGTAATTTTAAGTTGTAAAAGGCAAATTACAGGGTCAACCCTCTTTTATTTTCTTGTTGACAAATTAGAGTTGGATGACCTCATATAAATAAAGGTCATTTCCATCTCATTTTATCATCATGTGTTTGAGAATTACATACACTTTTGGCTGAAATTTTCACCCTACTTGGGCAATTCACTCTATCTCTCTTTGGTGCTTTGTGGATGGTTTTACTTGTCTATTGGAGGAAGACGCTAGGAGTTATTTCTTGATGCTTGTCTCTTTGCAATTGTGATGGAATATTCTTGATAAAGAAAGATTTTTCATGCTATCTCTTGGAATTGGTAAGGAATTTCTGCATATTGTGTTGTTTCTACTTGTTTCAAGGTTAATTTGTCTAGATCCTTGGAGGAGTATAAGGGCATACACCCTCCATCAAGATCTATCGTTATTGTCATTGAAAGAGTTATTTTGCAAAGGTTGCTACAAGGAGTAAAAGGGATTACACCCTTGTAGATTTACCTTGCTAAGGTTAGTTTGCTCTGGGGAGTAAAAAGGCCCTAGAGAAGTAACAAAACCTAGCTTATACACAAGAGACTCCATTAACCCAATTGATAAGGAACTAATCTACTTGCATTGGAGATTGTATACTAATGCATTGGTATACGTGAATTTTTGAAATATTGCAATTGTTTAAGTTGGATCTAATTTTACATGCTACAAGCTTTCTTGTGCCCTAGGGGCGTCTTAATTGGCCAATTAATTCTCATTGTTGTTATAAATTTATGCTACATCCAATAGGGCTGCAGCAAACTCATCTTTATCTCTTGGTTTACTCACTATTCTACCACTAAATTACACTTGCAGGCTGCCATAACTAATCTACTAGTTGTTAGCTATCTTTTGGGGTGGATTACTTGTTAATTTTGGTGGCTAGAATTTGTTGTCGTAGCAATTGTTTGCTACAGCCATTAGGCTGTTACATAATTTGTTGATAACACTAMATAACAACCCCCTAATCACCATCAAAATCTTGCTTTAATCATTGGAAGTTTAACTAGTCACTGCTAGCTTTGTTTCCAACATCTTGTACTTGATTTTGGATGGTTAAAATTGCAGCTATTATTATCATTTATTGCTGATATATATATATATATATATTCCATACTGCTGCAATTTGGGACAGCAAGGTTACTTGTTCAATCCCCCTTGGTGTTGAAGCATCTATTGTTATATATTGTCTTGTTCTGGACAGGGCTGACATTGTTTTGCAGG
>JZKD02S1676219.1:88874-104170 GCA_000966675.3 Picea glauca
TCTCTTAGATTGTCCAGCCTATACCCATATTAGATCTCATTTTCAAAATATTGATCACACTACCAGCCTTCCTAACCTCTTAACTCAACAAAAGTATGGTGATCTTGGAAAGCTTATCTTAATGTTTTTCGAGCACGAAAACAAAATTCTAAAGAATCACAAGTAATCACTTACCCTCTTAAGGTCCGATAGACCAATTAGGTCTTAGTGGACGTTAATCATCATCATAAATTCTCGCTCCAAGAAAATAAAAGTATCACTTTGTTTCAACGTTGTTGTCTTATACAAACAAAGTGAACAAAGTTTGTAAAGAAAATAAAAGTATCGCTTTGTTTCAACGTTACCGTCTTATACAAACAGAGTGAACAAAGTTTATAAAATCTTTTTTTTCCTAAGCACAAATCTATTTTTGCTATTTTGGCTTTATAATCTTGTTATAAATGGAACATGGTAATAATTAGGGATCATCAATTTTACTTATCATGTTGTTTATAAGCCAAGAATTAATTTTGTTTGAATATCATGTTCGGTGTAGTTTTGTTGTTTTCCTTTTATTTTTATAAATAATGTTTTATAAATAATGATGGTATATTTTCTATTAAAAGGAGTTGTGATTGAATTGTAAAACAAAGAAATATAAAAATAATATAATAAGGTTATAGTATATATAATATTTTCTATTTATTTTTTTAAGTTAAATTAGTTAAAAGTTTTTCAATATGTGTATTAGTTTACAATTTGAAAAACCAAATTATTATTCGACAACACATATTAAATATCCAAAAAAATATAATTAGAAATATGCCTTGTGCCCTCTAAGGCCTACTTGAAATTTCATGGTTACATCCTCTAAATACCAACCAACTTCCACTTGTTCCATAAGTAAGGCAACTGCAGATAAGGTTTCGATCTCCTTGGCAAGGCATTTGGCCTTTGTTTCTTTTATACGCACTTGAGAGAACTTGTTTGTCAAGGGATCCCTATTGACCTCAAAGTCATAGTTGGTGGTGGTGGGGTCTGCAAACCATATCCCTTTGCAGCTGCAAATAAGCCACCATCCTATCCACCAAAGTAGTTAGCGCTCCTAGCGTCACATCTAGCTCTAGGTATTGCCTACATGAAATATCCATAAATACAAAGACCTATTTCTCTTACTCTTTGAGCTCAAGAAGCTACATTGTCATTTCCATGGAACACAAATCTCTGGTTCTATTGTCAACCTTCAACTTATGTTCATATTCATCCTGCCAACGACTCCACTTTATGTTGGAATTCACTATGGTGCTCTACACCTCAACAATCTACCTATTGTCATGTTGAAGACTGATTTGAACCTCTTTTAAATCAAATAACAAACATTAATAGTTCCTACAATGACAATGACCCATCTTTCAAAGGAGTGAGAACATCAAGGTGTAAGAAAGCCCATTGCGATTCGACCATAATAGAGCTCACAAGCCAAGATCCCTCCTCTTAATGTTCTTGCTACCAAGATAAAAATATCAATACCCAAGTCAATCTTCAACATCACTATCTAGACCATCCTTAAAAACCCACATTGATATGCACATCGGGACTCGGTAGCACATCGGGACTTGGTACCATTAATAACTTTACACACTATATCGAAGTGTGGTGCAGAGTTAAAATTTAACTCCTACATGCTTATAAGCAAAGCGTTGAGACACTTGTGCCTTGGAGGTGTTTTCATCATCATTGTAGAGTAGTCATGGGATGGGGGTAAAGAATGACACCCCCTATTTACCATACACATTCCCTCACCTAACATCACACCTTGGTTGGCTAGCTTGTCAACCACCTTGTTTTTCTTCTATAATGCATGAAAGAAAGATATATATGTGAAGCTAAGACTTAGATCTCGAGTCCTCTGGATAGTGCATGGGAGTCAAATATCTCTAGGAAGACATTGATGTGCTAATGTTATGGCAATGATAACAGAATTGTGAAGCATTGTCACTTGGGTGAATCTTTTTCCTTAAGAATACTAAGTCCAAGGTAGACAACCCATGCCTTCGCTTCATTGTTAGTTGATATCCTTGGACTCCACACAAACTCCCATTCTAGTTGTCCTATGAGGTTAATATATATATAATTTTCGGTCAATTCAATTGCTTAAATTTCAGACATTAAATCATTAATATGAGAGCTCATAAACTTATGAGATGTAAGCAAAATATATGTAGGATCAGAGCCTATCATATCTTGTCTAAAGAAATGTTGGTAACAATCCAATCTGAAATCAAATGGAATTAAATGCATTCACAGGAAATGCTACATAGATTTCTCTCATTGGATGGAAAACTCAAAGAAAATGTTTTGTTGGGCACATAAGGTAGTCTTTCACTCAGCCATAATCCTGAGCATTCCTATATTGATTATAAAATGAATCTCGAGCCCCATATTCAGTGAAACTTAGCTTGCTGCAGCTGCTATCGAAAAAGATAAAGCATTTAGAATTTAAATCTAGGAGATGTGTGCTAATTGGGGTGTCAACACAAAGCCCCTTCATTGTAGGCTCCAATCTTTCACAATGAATTAACAAAGTGTTCATTCAACCACGAAGAGTTTCAATCTATATCCCTGCCCTTCAATAGCGATCTCGCTTCTACCAAACAAGTAATGTAGATGCAAGAGAGAAAGAAAATCTATGAGATATGGTGATCACCGAGGTGTCAAGATAGAGCCCCTTCACAACAAGTTACAATCTTTCACGATGACTTAAGAATGTGTTCATGCAATCACGAAGAGTTACAATGCATATCTCTACCCTTTAGTGAGCAATCTCACCTAATCTAACGGTCTATGTTTATCTATGTTACAGAGTAACGAGACAAAGCAACGTGAGCCTAGTTGGTGGGCCCTCCCAACCGACATCATGCTGCTTAGAAACTACAACAGCATGATTATTTCACACCACAACTAATCTCAATTACTAACATATACACTTTGTATTAATCCAAAAATGAAGTTTAGACATACATAATTTCCACAAGCCTTTCCCAAATGATATGATGATCAAAATTTAAACTACAAAAAGAATTATAATGTTACAACCTAGCTCCCTCCCCTTTGTTATCTATCCATATATTTATGCAGAGGAGCAATGGGGTGAATTGAAACCAATTCCTCCAAATTAGAACTGTCAACCATGAACAGTTTTTACAAGATATTGTCTTATTTGTTTTTGGGTAGATCTTGGTTGGGGAGACAACTCAAGATTTGATTACATATGATTTTCCTAACATACAATCATCTGAAAGTAGCTTGATTCAATTCCTTGTTGATTGGGCGCTTTGTTTGGGACATGGTTTGGGAACGGTTGCAATAGGAAAACTTATCTTGGAAGAACTGCCTATAGCTCCCAAATCACGCACTTCTTGGAGAATCCGCTCATGGTAATCTAATTGGGCCCATGTTGCACAAAACCCATGTCGCAAAATCTCCAAATTCGTTTTCGTTACTCCATAAATTGTGTCTGAAGTTCATTGCTCATTTATGCCTGACACACTTTGACTGAAACATTGATTATGAGCTGGCAACGTGTGGAATCGACCTGTGCATATTTTGAATAACAAGGATCCATATTGAAGGGGTCAACAACAAAACCCAAGTTCTAGAATGTCACCTGGGGTTGCGTATGTATGCCAACCTTAGAAGTCAATAATAGGAACTACATAAGAGTCACAAGAACTGAACTAGGCATAATTGTCATTAGTAAGATTAGTTCAAATCCTATCTAATTCATAAAAAACAAAGGAAATTATGATAATAAACAACTTTAAGCTTGCATTAACACTTAGCTTAAAAGATACGAGGAAATGTGATAAGAAGGATAGAAAACATGCATATGAATGGGACAAAGTAGTCAAAACAAGGGCTAATTGATGGTGTAAAATATATCAAAATAGCAGCGCAACAATAATGCCCCCTCTCTGTGCTACTCCCCCACCCCCTCTCTAACACCTACTATCCCTGCAGTGCAATTTTGTTATTATAAAAAAATCATCATATATTATCAATAAGAATTGGGATTTTATCTATGAAAGGACCCAATTATAAGTGACTCGTAGTACAAAGAAAGTCATTATCAACAAAAAATGCAATATTGGTTAAGTATGAGTACATTTTCTTCTATAGACGAAGGGGAAGGAAAGGAATCAAATAAAAATCAAACATCACTCTATTTCCTTTGTCCCAAGTATAAATAGAGTTATTAGTGGAAGTGTACAATTGTAAACATAGTCATTAAGTGAAATCAACCAAGAGTAACAAATTAACTAAGTAGACTCCTTCTAGAACATAACACTAATATAAATGAAATGTACATGAGAGGAGAACAAGAGAAATTAAAAAATTCCCTTAGTATCAATCCATCTCAATTATAAATGGAGTAAACAAGAACATCATAAGCTTGTTTTTCTCAAAATTGATGATAAACAAAGTTGAGAAGATCAATCTCCTACCTACTTTTTAGTAACTTAAAAAAAACTACACATCAACTCAATAAGAAGCCATTTGAATGATCAAAATATTCAAGGATGCAGTGAGACACAAAGATTGAGTGACTTCATTCCTCTCCCTCTGGTTGAGTCTTTAAAGACCCTCAATCTCTCTATAGTCAATCGAGTGACTCCATTCTTCCCATGTTGCAAGCATGTTTTTAAATACCCACCCTCAACCTCCCTATGGTCAATTGAGTGAGTTTGTTCCTCCCCTTTTAGCTAAGTGTCCAAAGCCCCCTGTGATTAGTGGGTTGGGGTCTAGATCTAAGTAACTATATATGGATAGGAATCATAATCCACATTATTTATGGCTTTGATCCCCAACCATACATAAGGGGTTCTCTTCCCCATCAACCTAATATGGTCTGACCAACTCCAATTTGTTTGGTAGCCAACATGCCCTTATTCATAATCTAATCATCAAGGAAAAGATCCCCATTAAGTTTGTTTTGTCATGAAAGAATAAATTGTCTTCCGGGGCATACATGGACCTCTCAAAGAATCCCAAAAGGTTCAGGTCTTTCCTAGAGCATCAATCTGCACCCATTCTCCCACATTTGGAGACTCTCGTTGGTGTGGAGTGAGGAGTACTTGAACATCAATCATAAGGAAGGTCTAGAGGGGCCTTAAGATAATAAGGTTTTGAATATCCCTCCATTGAGTAGAGATAATTTTGTAAGGGTTCTATGGAGTGAACTTGATGATTACTTCACCCGACCATCCATTATAACAAGGACAAATCCATATATTCCTCAAGGGACAAATAATAATTATTGATTATTAATTAACATGTTCTTGAGATACAATTGTTGTGCATATAAATACATGTAAGGGGTGATAAGTCATGTCCTTGACAAAGGGCATGACTTTTCATTATTACATACTATGACTACATTACAAAATAATTGTCCCATGACTATTATTACATGATATTTATTTATTACATTATGATAATAGATCTAATATACCTTAGGTATATTATGATTCTTCCTCCCCTTAGAAATGTTTTGTCCTTGAAAAATGGGTAAGGAAAACTTCTTTCAACTGAATGAACCATCTTCTTGTAACACTAGCTTATTTGATAAGGTTGAGAACATGAGGCGATATGATGTTTGAAGCTTTGAACGATGTTGTCGCATTAAAAAAGGATCAACCCAACCTAAATGTATTCTTTTTGGAACTCTTTGATGATAAGAGTCTAGATTCAATCTTCTTCCTTGTTGACTTCAAGGCACATAGATATTTGGATGCTTCGATATATAAGTAGAAAATTGACTATGGTTAGGTACCTTGGGGTATTTGTATGTTGATTCGTGCACACTACAGCTTCTATGATTTGGATGTCGATATGTAAGTTGATCCTTCTTAATCTTTGGTTTAATCTTGTCATGTCTTACTTGTGTCATCACGACGATATTTGATATTTTTGTATTTAATAGTGCAACAACATCCTTCGATTGACACATGACTTCATTTGTGGTGATCAATGGTATGTCAACCATCACTAAATTTGTATATGTTTCTTTATCATTGAATTATTTCTTGAACACAATTTTTGGAAGATCTTCCATTGGTAAAAATTCATCGATAATGACATTCTAATGTTTTAGTTTCGATCCTTTCTATTGAGGTTGCTTTATTTGCAACTTTAAATTCTAAAAACTTTCTTGATTCAATCTATTTGGTTAAGGTTTCTTTATCTGGAGTCTCAACTTCGAAAAATTTCCTTGATTCACATGCATCCATGGATGTCTCTTTGTCTACTTTCAAGATTGATATATCCTTATATTTTAATTTCTTTACTTTTGTAAGTAACAATTGACTATGATTCTTCAAATGATTATTTTCCTTGTCTTTATTTGACAAGATTTTGTTAATTTTTCTCTTGGCATCTTACTTCTCCTCAAACGCCTGGTTGCATTGAATTGTGACATCTAGTCGAATTGATACTTGATCCTTTTCTTGTAAGTCACAATTCTCTTTATTTGATGCTCATAGTTGTTTTTTGAGGTCTTTTGTCTTGTTTTTTTTACTGATGGAATACACATCTCGAGAAACCTTCCAGGTACTTCCCCTCATTTTGAGGATGATATAGGAGGTAAACCGACTAGTTGCATTTTTAGCAACCTAATCCGGTGGGGACTTCAAGTGAGGCCCAATATATATACAAAGGAAACTAGCCCAAGGACTTGACCACGTGACCTCATGCACGTAATTCACAACACTCAACCACTCGAGCTAACCCATCGGGCTAGGTCTTTTGTCTTTTTAAATTGTTCTTTTTTAACATTTTCAAGTTTGTTAGTTTCCATCAGTAGAGATTTATTTTCTATCTTGTCACCTTTTTTTATAGGTTCTACATTATTTTAGTTTCCCTCTTTTAACCTTTTGACTTGTTCAAACAACCTCTGATTAAGGTTGCTTAGGCATAAACTTTCTTCATCTTTTTTTTATAGTTACTTTTTGATATCTTGATTCTTTTGTTCTAATTTATAATTGCATTGCTTTGTATCTTTTGACTTCTTGATTTGTGCAAATAGCTTTTGACTATAATATTTTAGGTGAGAAATTTCTTCGTTTTTTTCTAATAAGTTCTTGTTGAATTTTCTTTTGAGATCTTAAACTTCATATTGATTGCATTATTTCTCATTCCTTGATTTGTGACGTTAACTTTTGATTACGATTTTTTAGGTAAGAATTATCTTTCTGTGTTAAACCATTAAAATGTTTCTCTATATCATCACAAATTGTAATTTTTTATTGCTCTCTTCATATTATGTCACTTCATCCACTAATTTATTTATTTTTAATTTGTGAAGCAAATTTATACATTACTTTGATAAGTAGAGCTCCCTTGTTCTTAATATATACTATAAATTATCCAATTCTCTAAATTGGTTTCACTTTTTTTTTTAATCAAATATACTTTTGATATCACAACTTATATATTCTCTATAATATTATATATTAGATATACAAGCTATGACAATCCCACAAATAATGTGCCTCAATGATAGTTTCACTAAAAACTTTGATATGGTTCTTTTTCTTACTCGATGAACTTGCATTATTTTTTTTAATAACCTCACCAATACCTTTAATGCATAAGTTGAAATAAAATTGATGCACCTTGATACTTCGATTTTTTTTACTCTAACTAATATGTAAATGTGTACCTTTACTTGTAACTTATCTTGGATATCTCAAATAACAGTTTGTATGATTTTTGTCTAGTAATTAACCTTATATCTTCAGGAGCTCTTAAAAGTTCATGTGTGTTTATTAGAGATTTACAAAGTTTACAATTTTACTTTGCAATTTTTTATTAGAATTTTACAAAGTTTTACTCTTTTCTTATTTGAATGTGTAGTATCTTTTTCCATGCTTGCTTTTATGATGCCTTATAACTCTTTAATAAGTACTTTCAACAATAACAAAAACAAGAGTTTCTTACGAACTTTAATATTTGCATTTTTTTATCGTTTTAATACTTCCATCTTTTATCAATATTTTTCATGTTATTCACTTTTAAATGATTATTTATAAAACATGTCATCCACCTAATGAGAGATTTATATTTCTTTTTTATTCTTCCATGCAAAATTTTCTCCACATAAAGAGAGATTTATATTTCTTTTTTATTCTTCCATGCAAAACTTCCTCCACGTAAAGAGAGATTTACATTTTTTTATTATTCCTCCACACAAAAAATTATCCACCGTAGAATCTTTTGATTTACTTGATACTTATTCACTTGTACTTTAAAGCACTTGGAAACTTCTCTTTTTAAGTATATTTTCTTACCATGTATGTGGAAATTCACTTTACTTATGCTAACTATGCAATCTTTTGATTGACTTGATACTTCTTCACCTGTAGTTGGAAACTTTTCTTTTTTAATTACCTTTTTTTTTCTCATGTACGTGGCAATTCACTTTAGTTATGCCAACTATGGAATCTTTGTTTCACTTAATACTCTTCACGTGCACTTTAACAGCACTTGGAAACCCTTTTTTTATGTCAAAGAGTTTGGGCTAGGAACTTGGAAATTATTTGCCACTAGCAAAATAAATTTGACCACGAGCCAAAGATTGAAACCAATTTCTTGAAGAGTAGGCCACAAGCCTGTAATTTTTTATTACCACAAGAAAATTAAAAACCTGATGGCTACTTCACCTGAGCATCCATTATGACAAGGGCAAATCCATATATTCCTTAAGGAATAAATAATTATTACTAAATATTAACTACTTGTTCTTGAGATATAATGAGTGTGCATATAAATACACGTAGGGGGTGATAAGTCATGTCCTTGCCAAGTGCATGACTTATCATTAATACATATTATGACTATTTTACATAATAATTGTCCTATGACTTATTGCATGATATTTATTTATTGCATTATGGTAACATATCTAATGTACCTTAAGTATATTAAATTCTAAGTTTGATTTGGGATAGAGGGTGGCTTGTTCAAACACACAAAAAAATGTGCTCAAAGAAAATATAAATTTTAGTGACGTGTCACCTTGTTCACCTTCAGTTTCTTTTATAAATAAAGTGAACAAAGATTCTAAAACATATTTTATTTAAGCACCACTCTATTTTGGGTTATAAACTTGTTATAAATGGGATGAAGTACATAACAAGAATAAGGGTATTATCAATTTTTCTTATCACTTTGTCTATAATTGAATTCTTATTATAAATGTTAGACACAYCGACCACRCTAAGAGGGGGGGTGAACCAGTGTGTGGCTCTTTTCACAAGTCTTTCTTTCTTTAGTTAACAACTTCTTCAAACATTATCATTCATTATTTGCATTCACAAATAGTTGTTTACATGTAAACATGTATCAATAACATTCATCAATAATAATGAACTATGAACCATCATCGCAATGAACACAATGGGCACTAGATATATGTGTAAGATTTTTGTATTATGTTGTTACATGAGACTACAATCTCTGATGTTTATCAACACCAATTGAAAAGAGCATCAACTCCAAGAGAGTATCGTCTCTCAAATTGATCCAGATGGATATCGGTGGCCACCCACCTTTTCCAACAGGCTCAAAATAGTTTTCTGACAATTTTGGCAATTTACTATTTTTAACACTTTTAACTTTCAGGGCCATTTTGAGGGCCTAAATGAAGGTTTTTCGGGATCAAGCTTCTCAATGATAGCTGAAGGCATGATTGAGCCTCCAAAATGAATCTCCTCGACGATACCTTTCCAACTGGCTATCACACGCCTAAAACATAGATCGTATGCAAAAGTTATGACCCCGGGAAGTTGATGTACTAACTTACCCAAATGGGGCCCACATGACTTTTGGTGCTTCATCTCCTAGGGTTAGGTTTTTGGATGTCTAGGGTTTTTAACACTCTTGTTTATTTTAAAAAGGCCTTCAAAGCCTCATTGTAATCTTCTTCTTTCGAATGCACACAACCGTCACATCTCTTCTCAGAGATAAGCCGCCACTATTCTAACAAGCTTGTTTCCGCTGCATTTTACAATTTCAGCGTATTTCATTATTAAATAGAAAACCAATTTTAATGTATCTCTGTTATTTTTTGTTAAGCACCTGTTAATAATCTGTATTCATTTCATTCTGATCATAAAATCCAGATCACAAATACAAGACCCAACTTGCAGATCTCAGCACCAACTGAAATGTGAGGAATCCAACCCTCAAGTACAAGACCCAACTTGTAGAAAAAAACAATCTGTCCAACTATACCAACAATATTCAAATATTTTCTATAGGTACGCGACCTCCCTATACTGTAACACGCATATGTACATGCCCTGTCTATACTACAACACACATATGTACGTGACCTGTCCTCTTTCAGCCTGTGTACAACCTCAGAAAACTAGGGTTTCTAGTTTTCTAGAACTTCGAAACTTTTGGCCCTTTAGACCCTTGTTGCCTCTGTCACATCAACCTGTAACCTATCATTGACAAAAACAAATGTAGACTTGTACCATGTCATCAATGAAGCATCTCCAACAATCTATGCATTTCCCTCATGCATACATCATCATACACCATATATATCTCTCAACCAAGTACTAGTATCTTAAAGATGTAAACTGTGGGAACCATATTAGTACTGTACCATACATAAGAGTGTTTCTCACTCAACCAACCATCCAACATGTACCATGTCCATGTACCACAACCATCACACCAAGAATGCCTCAAGAATTCACCATATCATAAGCAAATCTAAGCATAAAAACAAACATGTAACCATACCAAAACTTCTGTAGTTGACCTGAAGATGTAGAATGTTGACCTGTAAACTTGCTTTCAGACTTTAGGGACCTGGCATAAACATATACTCAAGCTTTCATGACCTTTTCATATGTACGTGACCTGTCCTCTTTCAGCCCATGGATGTACGCGACCTGGCCTTCTATGGCCCGTGTATGTACATGACCCAGCCTTCTACAACTCGCGTACAACTTCAGAAAACTAGGGTTTTTTTCTGAAACTCCGCAACTCTGAAACTTTCACCATCAATCCTCCATTGGTACCTCAGACTTGCGTATCTTTAGATGTATCAATGAGTACCTACAATGAACCTTTCACAAAATAATAGATATTCAATATGCTTAATGGTAGGTCATAATAAGATACCCTTGCTCTCTTATTTATACTCTCCAAGTAGCTTCCTCTAGGGGTTATCTTCTAACCAACTTCCTTCTTTTAGGGCTAACCCACTTCTAACTACTTTGTCCACTTACAACCACTTTAACCACAAATAGTAATCTCACCACTTCTAGTTTCATCTAATTTATTTTTAATTATTTTCTTATTGCAACAACTTAACCCATGATTAACTCCTATTTGCAACCATTTTGACTAGTCAAGTTCTTCTAGGAGCTTCTAGAATAATTTGTCTTCTTTGACCTTCTAGGGGCTTCTAGATAACTCATGAGGGTTCTCCAACTTCACTAAGCCATATCTTCTCAACCGCAAGGAACTGTGTGACGTACCACATATCACCAGAAATGGAACAACATGTACTATCCATCCATGATAGTATCACCTACAAATTTATTGATCTTCACTACATTATTCCTTAACCAAACTTGGGTTCCTTACCCATACCTCTGGAGCTACCAGAATGTGCTACCAGACATACTCAAGGGTTGACATCAATCTCTAAGGGTTGAAATCAATCTACAATATCACTCTCCAAGGGTCAACATCAATGACAACCAACTATCCAAACCAACTGTCCATCAATCTAAGCCAATTGTCTGACAATCTCCCCCTTTGGCATTGATGGAAACACTTAGTCATGACAACACTCATGCTCATACTCATTAATGTTTCTATCTCTCACCCTTTGACATCAATGGGAAAGGGTATCTCTCCTTGGGTCTGCTCCCCCTGTCTTTATGCATCTATTCTTTCTCTTCACAAATCTCTCTGACCAAAGGTTAACTCCCCCTATCAATATGTCTCCTCTTGATACTATACCTGTTATATGTCTCCCCCTTTCTTCTTTGTAAGATGTCGTGTAATCACTATGAACAATATGCTACTACCGCAATCTACTTCTACTGTGGATACTACTGCTCTACCAGAACATTGATCAATTGCTCAACAATATTGCATCATGAATACCATGATCTGCTATTCCTTTGACGATCCTTGGACCTGTCCATGCATCATACAATGATCCATCAATCTGTAATATTGATCTGTAACTGTTGATGTAACTGTCTCTGTCACTATCATAACTCTATCACTGTCTCAACAACTTGTATCTGATCATCAACCATCTAAACATGTGCCATACCATACAACAAGTGTATGCATACATATTATCTCATGATACCAAAAATTAATAATGAATCATAAGCAAAGCATCAACCATGTACAACCTGTGCCATACCATGTGCTAACCATGCACATCAACCATGTACATCAACACCATACCATATACCATAAGATATCATCAATGAAGTGCCTCAACGATATGCCGAGAATATGTGCCAAATGTGTACCAAGCATATATCAAGATCATCAACAAGTGCCTTTAACAATGTACAAATACTAGTAACATCAACAACCATACACCACTCCAACTATGTCATGTATCATCCAAGCATCATCAACCAATGCATCAATCATGCACAAAACCCGTACCAACACAAGTGCATCAACTATGCACAACACAACCTGTACCAACAACCTGTCTCATCAATCTCATCAACCAAATCAGATCTACTCACTAAGATCAATCATCAAGACAATTCTCAACCATATGCACAATATCACCAAGATGTGCATCAACCGAGACCACTCACAAACATCAACAAGATGTACTACAATCAAGATGTACTTCTAAAAAGTATACCAATACATATATGTCACATCATCCATAAACCATGTGTCAACAATACTACTAACAAGTGCCTCCAACCATGTACCAAGTATGTACCAATAATGCATCAACTATAAATCAAACTATGACTCATCAAGATGTACCAACATCACCATATCATACACCTCATGTATGTGCCAACTCATCAACTGTATGTCTCAACATGTACCCAACATGTACTACACAAAATCTGTCTCAAAACCATTCAGTACAACAAGTATAATGCAAAATAATACCTCTAGACATGTAACAAGAATATTCCTCAATAGATCAATGATGTACCTCTATCTAGTATTACATTACCAATGATATACCTCATAAACAAAGTGCCATAACCTTACTGATAAGTACTTAACATAACCAACAATGTACTTTGACAAAGATGCCTCAATCCACACACTAGGGTTTGTACCATGCATCCAATATAGGCCTCAAGCATATGCTCCAAAACTCAACCATATATCATCACCATACATTCATCAAACACGCTTATGTTCATACATGTATCTTTGTTACTGACCTGGAACATCAGACCTCTAAAAACCTGTGTTGTACCATCAATCCATGCTGCAACTCATCCGTACATCCCTTTCTTTTCAAAGCTTTACCTCAGGTACACGACCTGTCCATAATACATCTTGCGTATGTACACAACCTTTACATAAGACAACTTGCATATGTACGCGACCTTTCTATAAATCACCTCACATATGTATGCGATTGTTCCCATAGGAACCCGCGTATGCCTCAAAAAATATTAAGCTTGCCTCATTCTTTATGCCTTCATTCATGTCTAGTTGTTCAATCTTCTTCATCCACTTCTGAGAGTGTCCTAGTTTCTTAGCACTTGTTCTTTCAACATTATATTTCTTCCATGTTTCATTTGTTCTTCTTGCAATATCATATGAAGCATTCCACATTGACTGTCTCCTCGAATTCCAATAGTCCTGGGACTTGTGGCCAAACCCACTGCAACTCTAACATCTCATGGTGTGACAATGTGCAACAATGTGTCTGACAAGATTACATCTCCAACATCTTAAGATGTTATTGAATCTTCCAACATCTTTCCTTGCATAATGTATGCAATCCAAAGCTTTGTGACCATAATCATTACATGAGCAATAATGACCATTGAAAACATTTTCATATATGTGCTTTTGTGTCAACCTTGAAGGTATCTCTCTTCTGAATTTGCTTTGAGGTGTAGGGATGACTTCTTGGTGTCTTCCTTGCTCTGATCTTCGAAAGATTTTCTTGATTTGTGCAGGTGCTTGACTTGCAACTTTACTTTCACCCTTTGAAAATGAAGGACCTACGTCATGCTTCTTAGAAGTTCCAACTTCAGAGTGTGCAACTTCCTTGACGTATTCAAGACCAGATTTATCATTTCATGATCTTTGACTATCTAGGATTTCACCCAAGATTATTGAGTTGTTCATGAACTTGACATGAGTGTTTGACTTCTTGGCTTTCCTTATGAGATCAACAACTTCTGCTTCCAGTTTATGACATGATTCTTCCTTTTCATTTACCTGATTCTTCAATAGTTCCTCTATTCTTTTGGATTCTTCAAGTTGGGTCCTCGTATTGACATTGATTTCTCTTGTTTCTTTAATCTCGTCAAGGCTTTTGCTAATCTCATCATCTACCTTCTTCTTTTCTTTTGCTTGACTAATTATATCAGTCTTTAGTCTCTTGATCTCTTCTTCCTTTTCTTCCAATTGAGTTCTTTGCTCGGATATGAACTTTTCAGTTGTTTCTCTTTCTTCTTGTTTCTTGAGCATTTGTTTTAGTGCCATGGTATAACTTTGGTGCTTTTCTAAGGCTTCCTTAGTGTAAATTTCAAGATCCTCAAAAGCATAATGATTATCTTCTGTTTCTCTTAACCAATATATAACTTTATCTTTAAGCTTCAACAAATCTTCCTCTCTAAGATAATTGTTAGCTGATTCTACACAAACTTCTTCTATTTCAGCTAGATCTTCTTCTTTATTTGCAGGATAACATTCAACATCCTTGCATTTAGAATTATTGCAATCAGAAGATTTTGGAGATTATTTACCTTCATGGATGACTGAGTCTTGATATGCCTTCTCTAGCTTCAACCATAGGTCCTTGGCGGAGGTACATTGTCCTATGATTTCTTTGACAAAATCTGAGAGTCCATTTAAGATGGTCTTGAATTCCACTGCATTATTCTTCTTTGCTTCCTTTTGAGCTGCAAATTTTGACTGATTCTTCGAGGGAATTGATCCAACAACAACAGTGTCCCAAACACCTGCTCCTTTTGACTTCAAATACCCTTTCATTTTTATTCTCCATGCTGAGTAATGTGTCTCATAAAAGAAGGGAACTT
>JZKD02S1676221.1:48208-53208 GCA_000966675.3 Picea glauca
AGTAGAGATTGAACTATTCTCGAAACCAAGAGGAGCTCTACATGACTGCGCCTAATCATACCAACGATGTAGGTATGTCATCCCATGGATTTACATTTTTAAGTTTATATTTTTGTATAAGCCAATGAATGACAACCATAATTAAAAAATTTGTCGTTTTTTAATAAAATATGATCAATCCCAATCTTTTATCAGAGAAACACATTTTTCTTTTGGCATTAATTCGACAATATAAGCCATTTTTCTGGTAATGGTCGACGTGGATGCTAGGTTCTTAAGTTTCATTGAAAAATATAAAAAAAAGCACCATTTATGAGCATTTTCAATGCAAATCCGTCGAAATTGTTGATTTTAATTGCAAAAATTGGATTTAGCAATTTCGAAAACATATCATACCAATGATGTAGGTATGTCATCCCAAGTATTTCATGTGATAAATAAATATCTATCAGACTTTCGTCTAAAATTGTCTGATATGCCTCTCCTTTCTCTGGGATTTCCGTCCAAATTTGAAACAGTAGCTACATCGAAAATTGTTGGTTTTTCTTTGCGTTGAAACAATATGCCTCTCCTTTTTGCTATATTCAACTACACTTCTTTTGACTTGAATTTGCAGTTTTGATTCTTGAATTTGTGTTATTCAAATCTTTTATTCAAAATTTACAAGGAAATTGTACTAGGACTAGACATGAGCAACAATGACCTGTGAATGGGGCCAATGTTGAAATTTTTTCAAACTATTTTCTTATGAATTTTAATTTGACATGGATAGACTATTATCATGCCTTAACGATATGGGAGGGTTTCTAGACTCAAATTTGACTCAGACACCCACTTTCTTCCATCGTCAATTCATCATGTAAACCATAAACCCTAATTTAGTAGAGGCATCGATTTGTTGGATTTTAGTGTTCCCAATGAATGGATGCGTTGTTGTTCATGACATGGAATAGGACAACACATGTACCATCTTAATTTTATTCCTTCACTTGATGTGGTCCTGGTCATTCCTAGCCTTGAATTGAAAGTTACCCCTAGTCTTAGTCATCACCCTTCATTACACTTGTCACCAAATGGTTAGATCACAAGGTTGGAGGCATATGGGCATTGGGATGAGGATTTATAACCCTACAGTAACAAGAGAAATTAATTGAAATTTGACAAGATTGAAAGGTGCGTGCAATTGAAAATACTAACAACCCAAAACTAAAAGGGAGCAATACACAGATTGTCAATGAGAGGTGATATGGTGGTGTGTAGGAAGAGGCCTAGCACCTTCAAAATTATCATTCTCCTCCAACTATCCACATCTATGTATAATTCTAAATCCCCACCCCTCATTGAGTTCAATGACCCCATCATTCTAGTGTGGCCATGATTGATGTGGAAGTTTACACATTTCAAATTATGGGATCATACATAAGATAATGTATCACCTTCAGTGGATCATACATATATATATATATGGGAAAAATCCAACTAGAAGAAGATGTTTCACTGTGGAAGTTAATCCCAAAAATGATATCTAATATGTTGCACTACGAAAGCCCCTCTATGCTAAGATTCTTCATTTGTTAACTCAATATGTAATCGGTTACAGATGCTTCCTTTGTAACTCATAACCCATTTAACCATTAACACCAAAAATAATGATATAACACCTATCCCTTAACCTTTATAATCTTAGACAGCTAACACCAATAAGCATTATATTTATTCTAACCTCTAACCTTTATAATTGTAACACCTAAACTTTGTAATACTAACACCTAAACTCTAACATGACATACTTCTCCTAACCCTTACTTTGAATAACACCTATAACTCCTAATTGTTATAACCCCTGTGAACTTTCACCCTATAATAACCATTATCCACAATGAGTACCCCTAACCATATGACTCATATAACTTTAAACCTTTAAGGAATTGTAAATGACATAATTAACCTAAAACACATATGAACTTATAAAAACTAACCCTTAGAACCTCTATCAAATCTATCTCGTAACTCCTAAGAATGTATCAACCCTAAATTCCTATGACCCTTAGTTACCCCTTATGACTCCTAACCACAATCCTTTTTAAATCATAACCCATTTAACCATTAACACCAAAAATAAAGATATAACACCTATCCCTTAACCTTTATAATCTTAGACAACTAACACTAATAAACATTATTATTCTAACCTCTAAAATTTATAATTGTAACACCTAAACTTTGTAATTCTAACACTTAAACTCTAACATGACATACATCTCCGAACCCTTACTTTGAATAACACCTATAACTCCTAATTGTTATAACCCCTGTGAATTTTCACCCTATAATAAGCATTATCCACAATGAGTACCCCTAACCATATGACTCATATAACTTTAAACCTTTAAGGAATTGTAAATGACATAATTAACCTAGAACACATATGAACTTATAAAAACTAACCCTTATAACTTCTATCAAATCTATCTCGTAACTCCTAAGAATGTATCAACCCTAAATTCCTATGACCCTTAATTACCCCCTATGAATCCTAACCACAATCCTTTGTCACTCATAACCCATTTAACCTATAACTCCTAATTGTTATAACCCATGTGATATTTCACCCTATAATAATCATTATCCACAATGAGTACCCCTAACCATATGACTCATATAACTTTAAACCTTTAAGGAATTTTAAATGACATAATTAACCTAGAACACATATGAACTTATAAAAACTAACCCTTAGAACGTCTATCAAATCTATCTCGTAACTCTTAAGAATGTATCAACCCTAAATTCCTATGACCCTTAGTCACCCCCTATGAATCCTAACCACAATCCTTTGTAACTCATAACCCATTTAACCATTAACACCAAAAATAATGATATAACACATATCCCTTAACCTTTATAATCTTAGACAACTAACACCAATAAACATTATTATTCTAACCTCTAACCTTTATAATTATGGGAGGGTATCATTATCGATTTTTTAAAAGGAACAATGAACAAGCATTGTACTAGGTCTAGACATGGGCAATGGTGACTTGTGAATGGGGCCAACATTGAAAAATTTTCAAATTGTTTTTGTATGCATTGAAATTTTACATGGATAGACTATTTGCATGCCTTAATGAAATGGGAGGGTTTTTGGACTAAAATTTGACTCACACACCCACTTGTTTCCATCATCAATTCATCAATTCAATGCGGGCCACTTTTTAACAATATTCCATGTGGTGCATATGAGAGATATTTATATGAACAAATTTTCCTAGAACAATCGACATCTATGGTGCCACAGGAGGTGGGATTCCCTACAAATGATTTGGGTGATTTTTTTCAAATAAGGGTTGTATGTGGTTGTTCACAATGTAAAGGAATAAGAAACATCTTTTGTTGAGTAAGTGCTAAGGAATTATTTTCAAGATAAACTTCTAGATGTTGATGGAAGTATATCTCCTATAGTTATTCCTAACCCCATAAGTGAATTTGGGCATACAAGGGAAAAAACTAATTTTAAGATTTTTCTTGAGCCTATGAGAAATGTGTCTATCATAGCCAACCCAAGCATGTTTCCTACTATCCCATCATGAAGTGACAAGTGTTTAGATACCCAAGAATCTTTACCTCCAACTTTAGAATTTTCTTAAAACACATCATTTAATCACACTCTCTTTCTTGCATGGTTCAATGTTAAACAATTTCTTACAATTGGATAAATTTTACCCTTTTGTGGTAACAACTATGTAATTTCCCCCTCTAAAATGCTCATGTACTTGAAACCGGCGCATGTAAATGACATGTGAATGGGGCCAACATTGAAATATTTTCAATGTGTGCTTGTATGCACTGAAATTTGACATAGTTAGACTAGACACATGAATTGACAGTATGGGAGGGTTTCCAGCCTCAAATATGACTCACACATACAATTCGACAATCAAACAATAAGCCTATAGAATAATTAATGTGAACGGGGACAATGGATGTATTGGCATCATATTCCTTAGCGCACTGGTGTTTAAATTGTTTCCATGAACACTTCAAAATTATAAGGATGAATGACCATTTACAACTACATGTGACCCTTTACAACTTCATGTGATAACACATCACTTCATCCTTGTTTACCTACAATCATACCTACTATTTTAGTTCTGGTCTCCCCTTTGCATCGATGCTCCTTAATTCTCCTAACAATATCTACTTTGTGTGGTGTGGACCTTATATGTCCTATTTACTAAGCATGTTTCATTCTATCCTTTCCACTACCACAACATGGTTGTATTCAAAATTCATAATTATGAGTCCAACAATTCCTGATAAAGGTAGTTGACTCACCCTCTAGTCATTTTCCACCACATTTATGTCACTTCACATCTTCTTAGATCCTTTCCAAATGACAAGCCCAACTTTGGGACCATCTCCAAAACTTTGTTTTTAAAGTCTCCCCTCTGCAAGGCTCAAGGGTCCATGAGCTCATGGAGAATTTCCTCCTTCCTCTATGGTTTCATTCCAACATTGAATTTTCCTATGTTAGTTGTTCATGTTTCTTTCCTTTTATATAAACTAGTAGTACTTTGATTATCTCATGGAGTTTAGATGGTAGATTTTATAGACTATGCATTAAGTAATGGATATTTAATTGTCATTAATTTGAAAAAGTGTTCATATCTTTCCATAAATTTCAAAAGCAACCATATCTTTCCCAAAATTTTGAAAAAGTAATTGGATGGTGTGAAAATCAAAACAATTTTTGAGTGCATTTACTATTGGATTACCATCATTATTGGAAGGAACAATGTCATTAACCAAACACAAATTATGGCAAAATGTAACTTTCCAAACTGTCAAATTAAGCCCTTTTACTTACCCCTTATCCCCTATTTCCATCATTTCAACTTGTATGACTTGATGTGATTATTAAATGCATATGATTATCATTAGCGATGACCCACAACTATGGACATGACCTTTCAGGTTTTATGGATACCACCATA
>JZKD02S1676221.1:55708-59346 GCA_000966675.3 Picea glauca
CAACCTGAAGCCACCTAGGATCCCCTCTTTTCCACATCTCCATTTACCACCTTCCTTTGTGATCCCATTATCTTTCCTTCCTTGCCAAGAGATGTCCCAAAACCCATTGCTATGACTAATGGTCCATGAATGCAACACTAGACTAGTGAGGTTGGCCCTAACACCTCATTGTATAAACAACCAAAAGAGAAAGGAACTATGCTTGTACTTGAGACAACTGCAATTGCATCGGTACTACCTCAAACTAGAACCACTAGAATACACAATCAAGGTTCCTCCTCTTCTCATCCAACTTTAAAGCAGATTCAACATAGATACACTATAATTTTGGATTGTTTGAGATATAGAAGGTAAAGAATTGCTCAAAGATATTTTTATAAATAACTCCTTGTATGAATTAGAGAGATTATATATATTTCCTCTGTAAATGCACTTTAGTGACATTATATACATGGTAGATACGTATGGGAAATTAAAAGTAGAAAATGTGACCTTCAAAAAATAGCTTGGAAGGGTCCCAAACAATGCTCTTGGAAGCATGATGACATAATGATATCAACGAGGCACTTTGGGACATAACTTTGACTCTAAAAGGAGAGTTAATAGAGAATAAGAAAAACTTAGTAGAGAACTTGTGACATGTATTGTTGTAGAGAATGGGGATGACTATATATTTGCATAGATGAACCATTTGGAAGATTTGAACCCCATGTTTGAACTAGAGAACTTATAACCTTTGCTTGAACACATGCTTAAAACAATCACTAATCGAGTAGATAAAAAATTGAAGAGAGTGGTATTAGTGACACCATATTTCCCCTCATTTTTCCATTTCCATTTGCATCAAGAGACTTTTCCTAGAGACACAATGACAAATGGATCACATTTCATAGTTTCTCCCTTACTTCTCAAACAACTTCCCACTTTGAAAAAACTATTGAGATTATCCTTAACCAAGAATGTAATTGAAGATTCAATTCAACAAGATCAAAAGGTGGTATCATATTTTTCCAACATTCACCAACAACTACACCTATTAACACCCACTAGAAACTACACCTACCTACCTTGTGAGTTAATTGTTCATACCTATGAGCCTAGTTGTATCTCTTCTACATGATTGAAGTCCTCACACTTAGCCAAATTTAGAACCCAACATAGTTGATTCAACCCCTTTCTAGCCTCATGTCAAAATCAAATGAGCTTCAACAATCGTGTTTGGATATGTTAAGAGTTGAGAATGTAGAAAATTTATTGGTTACCTCAGGCTTCAGCTAAAATAAATTAATACTGCCACATCCTAGATTTGACAATCAACAACACCATCTAATAGTAGTTACTACTCCAATGAATTCTTAATTGATCATGTGGGTCTATAAAGGAATTTTCCATTGATAGTTAGAAATGGATACACTATGTTCATTTGTAGAAGTCAACTCAAGATGTATAGATTTGTTCCTCTATGATATATATTTTAGTCGCACATCAATTTTTTGAGTCAAATTTTAGTTAGCCCTTCTCATGCACAAGCTCTAGTTATGCCACTGAATGTGATTGAGTTAGTTCACACTCATTTCTTGTTTACAAATGAGTTCTTGTATCACAACATTGTTGGGTTCACTATTGAATTCATGCAATAATGCTTCATATTGTATATAGTAAGTTAGATATACATTGGACCTTATTTCATGCCAACATTGTTCCATCATGCCAAAATTGGTTCCAAACAATTAATAGTTGATCTCTTCTATGCTAACTCCCTCACATGTATAAATCAATTTTTGGATGATGAACAATTGGTTTTATTTTATGCATTGAAGAGTGCACCCTAATGGATTAGAGAAGTTTGGGGACCCATGGGAGGATCCTCAACTAAAAAAGACCCCAACTAGTGCACAAGGCCCAAGAGAGGTCATAACTGGTAAGGGAGGGACCTAGATGTGTTGGCAAAAGCATCTACCATAGACAAGCATATGACCAAAGAAGGACAAACACAAAATAGGGCTTCATTATGGCACTAGAAATCACATGGAAAGACATAATCACACATCTAGACTAAGGTAGAGGACTCAAAATGAGGGGTTTCAACACACTATGATCCATCACTAGGAGTACCTAAGTGTTTTCCTAGTGTAGGTTGTGTATGTGAAATGCACCATGAAATACTCTACACACCAATATGCAATGGGATATGTGTATGATTAATATTAAGTGTAGAAACCATACACTATGAAGTGTACAAACCATAAACTAAGTTTCACCCCCATTGCATGAGATATACTTCATGGAATATAATAGAAACAAGTTGCATGAAGAATATTGAAAGGAAAATAAACAATTGAAGACAAAGAAAATAAGGTGACACTAATTGGCAAAGCAAATATGCATAAGAAAATAGGAGGGTACTCATGAGAAAAGTTTGCTCGAGCAAGTACCCTGACATAAGGATGGAATTCACCACGTGATAATTCTTTGCTTGATAACCATCGTGGGAACCCAACATGCCCCTATATCGATGAAAAGTGGAAATACACATGGGTTTTCCATGGGAATATTCTTGCAAACAATGCTAATAAAGATAAAAGAGAGGTGATAAGCATCAATTCATGACAAGTAAGATACGCTAGGAGAGGAGGGAGAAGAACAAGTCTAACCACCACTTGATTAAGAAAGAAACAACTACAATATGAAAGTAAATGAAAAAGTGAAATAGAGGAAGGTAGAGAACATGATATATGTACTTACCTAAGTATCGATGATTCCATGTGAAATCATGTTGGGACATGCTATAGAAGAATTTTTTATTTTAATATGATAATATGGCTTGCCCCGTGTACACCTACGAGACAAACAATGACTTGAACAGAATGTCAAAATCTTTCCTGAATGGAGGAAAGGAATATAGGTGACAACTGAATCAAAGGGAGCAGGGAAAGGAGGCAAGAGTATGAGCCTACTTTGAGTGGAGTAAGAGAGAATATGAGGAAAAGTGACAAAAGATTGTGTCTTGTCCTCCCCTTAAAATTCCAAATGTGAATATGATTTTAAGTAAAAGAACACAAACACATGTATTGTTAATAAATAATCCAATACATAAGTTGAAACTAGGGAATTACTTAAATTGAAATTAGGGAATCACTTTTTCATATCTGAGTTTGAATCTCTCACATGCCCTCCTATAAATTTCACCCAAAGTATCCTGAAAAATACATTGTATTAGAGGGACACATTTCTATGATTTGATAAGAAAAACAAAACTCTAAAATGTTATGTTAGATAAAAAATAATTTCTTCCATATCTATTTCCTTATGAACTACTAAACTCTTCGTGGAAAAGAAACATGGAGATAACACCATTATCATGATATCTACTAAAATTCTCATTCTTGCAAAGATGTAAAAATGAATCTAATGCAACCATGCAGATCTCTCTTGCCTGGGTAGATTCAAAAAGTATATATCATGTGTAGCCATGAGTCTACAAGGAAACTCCCAAATCCTTGAAGAAAAATATGGTCTGCTCTTTGTAAGTTTTAAACCTGTGAAGTAAAGCAATGCATATAGATTCTTAAGCAATACAGAAATTAATCAATGGCTCATACACAGAGTACACAGAGATTTTTACCGGAAACCCTCAA
>JZKD02S1676221.1:70831-86509 GCA_000966675.3 Picea glauca
ATAGCAATAAGAAATGGTGGATATCATACCTATTGTTTTAGAATATCTCATGAATCCCAACATCCATCTTTCCTACAAATGGGTTAGCCACAACAATAGTATATCTTGGAACCATAGGGAAATTGATCTATATATGACCTTCTATATTATAGATTGTACACCATACTTCCTCCCTACTATTGTACATTACTTTTTCTAGCTCTTAATTTTTCTCAAAAAATGATATTAACTTGTATTAAAATTGATCCAATCCTCGGGACAACCCTAGAATGGATGATTCAATGAGTCTCTTAATGGACTCAAGCCACATTGAAAATTATAATATTTTTTTTCATGTAATTAGTTTTTATTATAACAATGCTAAGGTAACAAGTCATCGATAATCCACTCCTTATCCTGGACCTCCTCGATCATGAATAATTGGATCATTACATCTTGGAAGCATTGGTCATACTCACTTATATTTTATTTGATCGTTTGTTTAATCTCTTTTAATCAACAATACTTTATTGCTCATACTTCATCTTTGTGAAATTTTAATGTCCTGGTTGTTTTTCAATTTCAACATTCTTTGCATCCACCATTGTCAATATTTCAAGAAAATTGAGCTTCCAAATCCTCCATCAAGTCCTTTCACCTCCCATGTTGGGGTTACACTTCCATCTAAATGAAGCTTGGGAGAATACCTTGTTCCACCATTACCATATTCAATTGCACATGCATTTACTCAATCAAACATATGTGTGGTCCTTACTTGAAATATTCTAGTACTTTGGTCAAAGATTGATCACATTCCACCATGAATTCCAAAGCAGAACATTCAACGAAGACTTTTAACCAAAATTGAATCACTTGGGGTCAAATTATGGTCATTCAATGAGATATTTAACAAATCATTACCAGTCCACCCAATTCTTAGCTATGAAAAAAATGATAATATTGCTTCTCTACAAATATTTCCAACTATTCTTGTAGATTTGCTTGAAAAATTGCCCAAAAAGTCTCATGTAAAAACAAAAACAAGTGCTTCTCATGTAGATTTTTTTTTTTAAACCCACAGGAGGCGTGGCAATAGTGACAAAAGTTCGTCGCAAGCCATTGATAAGTTTTTACTCTGCCAAGGATTTTCGTCGCTATTGCCACGAAAGTTCATCACACCTTTCCACCCTTTTTCGTCGCACATATGGCATCTGCGTCATAAGTTGTTGGTGAGTTTTTACTCTGCCAAGAGTTTTCGTCGCTATTGCCACGATTTTTCATCACACCTTTCCACGCTTTTTCATCACACCTATGGCATCTGCGTCGTAAGTTGTTGGTGAGCTTTTTACTTTGGCACGGTTGTTTTTCCCTATTACAACAATGTTTCATCGCTATTGCCATGATTTTTAAGGTAAAACTATCTTGATGATCATGACACGTGGTGGCCTTATGTCATTTCTATTTCCACAAATACTTGTTTCGTGGATATAGCGACAAAAAAAATTCCACGAAAAATAGTCTTTGCTTTCGTGGAAAGTGCAATGGATATGTGTGGCAATAGCAACGAAAAACCATGACAAATTTGGCCATATGTAGTAGTGATTTTCAAGGAGAAGTTGAGAGTTGCAAGAACTCTTTGTAAGAATGCTTTCTGAATGAATATAATAGAAGAAAATTACTTCTATATCTCTGTACATGTTTACTTTTGAGTAATTGGGTAATGTCATGTTATTTACTTTCTGTGTTTTATATGCTTGTGTGTGCATTTTATGGTTAATTGAATGAACATGTAGTGTTCTGTAAGTTTCAATTGTTTCTCTTCTGAAATACTAGTGCAAGGAGTGCATAGTAGCCATGCAAGGAGTGTGAAGCTAGAGACATTTTCAGATTCAGACGCTCATAAGAGATAACGTGAAATTGTGCATGGTGAGTGCAAGGAGTGCACATATACTCATTTGTGTATAAGATCTCGAGAATACCCTTGCAAGGTGTGCATAAGTCAAACACTTAGTCAAGTGTTGAGGAGTCTCGAAGAATATGGGCGCAAGGAGTGTGTGGGAAGATTTTCCAAAAATATCTAAGTATCTAGTTTTCAAAGGAGCACAAGGTGTGCACTAGAGACCCAAATCATTTGAGTGTTAAAGCTAGGGAGAAATAGCGACCATAATTATTTGAAGGGAAGAATCCTTTCATTTTTTAGGTCGAGTGGATGAGATCCGCCCGAGGAGGAGAAAACCTTTCCTAGCCGTCAGATATTAGAAAGTAGTGTGGGTCTTAACCTCTGAATTCCTTTAGGCTTCATGTATTCAGAATTTTCTGTGTGGTGTGTACAAAGGAGACAAGTTTCCTGAAGTCTCAGGAATCAAAGAATATTTGGACCATCCAATTATGGGGACACGTTTCCATAGATCCAGAATAGCTCGAAAGTCCAACTATCTGGAAGAGTTGGAGTGTGATTGTGGAAGTGTGTAAGATTCCCAAAGTTCTGAAGCGAGGAACGAATCCTAACCGTTGCCGAAGAAATCCATGTGTCAGCAGATCTTAGAGTTCATAGATTTGGTACTCTAGAGGAACAGAGGTGTAAGTCTGTTTAGGTCGAGAAATCTCGAAGGCTCGAAGACCAGAGTAGATCCCAACTGTCCATTCATGAGGATAGGTGGACCCTTTCTCACATCATTCGCGAGCTTGCTAGTTCGACACTCCAGAGGATATGATGTGTTTATTTGTGAAAGGTTTTGAAGCCCGAAGTACGGAGCACATATCCACCGTTGATTTGAGGTAAGTGTTAGTCGTTTGATATATCTGTTCGGAGTTCGCAAATTCGGGGTAGTTGCATGTTGGAGCGGGTAGAATCCCCAAATTCCAAAGTCCCGAAGCTTTTGAGAGCCATAGATATCATCGCATAATATGAGTCATTGATCCTTTCCATTGTTTGGCCATCTTCATATTTGACATTCGGGGAAATCACGAGTTTTTTTTGTTGGAGCTCCTGAACCCTGAAGTCCCGAATTATTCGCAGAAGGAGAAGTTAGCCCACAGTTTTAGCCCGGGATCACATGGAAGACTCTACTGGAGTGTTAGGACCTTTTCGAATGTAGATTTACATGCATGGAAGAAGATAAGGCCCGTGGTATATGTTAGGACCCAAATTTGATCAATTTTTATGCCTTATATCTTTTCATATGATATTTCTAACAGTCTCATACCCCTCATTTTGTATAACTTTGGTTTAAACATTGATTAAATCGATATCTGAAGACCCAAAACTTGTATTTAATAAGTTCTCTTGTTTTTAGTTAAGTTTTGAGAGTTTTTAATGCACAATCTCCTTATAATATTATATTATGGATTCTTGTACTAATGTTGATGTTCCAGCACCAGGATGAATGTTTCAAGGATGATCCCTCTCTGAGAATCTTCATGAACAACCAGCGCATGCTCTATTGCAGTTATAAATAAATGACAACTTGTCTTGATGACACTTCGTGTCATGAGACTAAGGCAGTTAAAAGGCATCATGATATTCTCTCCTACATTGGCACAATGGTTATACTAGCTCTGTGATGTTGAGCGCATCATTTCTCTCTTGTATTAATGCAAAATACATATTCAAATCCTTATGTAACTGTTACATTAAATATGTTATCTATTCTGGGATATGGGAAGGTACCAGAAAGCTAGTATGTAGGGGGGTTCAAAATTCTATATAAGGGAGGATCGAAATGAGAAATGTATATGTATATATGATGGAGAATAATTAATACATAGAACAAAGCATAGAGGAATGTAATCGTTTGTTTGTGGATGGAATAGAACAAGAACTCATTTCGTATTTTAGTCTTCTGTCTTTGATTAATCCTAAAGCTTGTCTATGAGAATGGATTGATAGTTAATTATCGATGCAACTTGGATAGGAAGGGCCCCCTGCCAAGGTTTGCATTGCATCTTCAGTCATAACAGAAGGATTGTTGTAGATTCTTTTTCTCAAAAATTGTGATTAATTTCTAGCAATTTAATTTCAGTCCTGTTCATGATTTGGGAGTTTTCATTTGCTTACAACAGTTAAGGAGTAATAATGTTATAATTAGCAGCTTGAGTGGTTTCAACTCAGTTTTCATTTCTTAGCAGAATGTGTTACACAATGGTTCAGTTCACTTGGAATAAGATGTTGAAGTTTTTGAGTTATGAGGATTGGTTGTTGGTTTAAGTATAGGTTATTTCAATTAGGCTACTTCAAATAGATTGTTTCCAAGAATTTCATTAATAGGAGCATTTTCATTATGAATTAGATAGAGGTGTGAATATTTGGGATTTCTGTGAGCAAGATAGGTTTGACTCCATTCCTATACATATTGTACTAGTTCCTCAAAGTTTACCTTCTCGAGTTGACAATTAAGTGTTGGAATATATGGTATATATATCTATATCAACAACATTTTGGCGCTGTTGTCGGGGAGGCACTAAAAAGGATTGGAGAATAGAGTATGTTGTGTTTGATTTTTAATCAAAGAAATTGTAGAAAAAAACAACAAAAATCACTCAAATGGATTCAAGAATTGTTGAAAGAAGGAGGGTGTTACTTCAACAACTTTCTAATATTATGATGGAGCTTGAAGATCTATCTGTAACCCAGGAAGGAAGAGACAAATCATTAGATTTAGCAGGTTCCTTCAAGCATGCATGTCTTCTTGCAAAAGAGGTCAAGAGAGTAGAAACTTCATTAGGTATAGAATAAGCATTGGAACCAGGAAGTCAAAAGTTTCTTGCATGCCTACCTCTTGTGGGTGGTCAAGAATATGAAGATCAGATATCTGAAGGGCTACAGAGTATGGATATTGATAGTATTAAAACTCAAGAGCACTAGGGTATCCAAGAATTTATAGAAAATTGGTTTCAATCTATTATGAGGCCTCAAGAAAGATTCCTTCTTCAGGTTCTCTTGGATCTGGCAATAAACATCTTGTTGGTTCCTCATATCCATTCAGCAGTTTAGGTACAATTCTTTTATTTGGACATGAGGTTACTTTCTATCTTGATGTGTGAATGGTTTCTCTGGAAATCAACGTTTACTTGAAGGAAGATTTGTCTTGTTTTCAAGTAGGTAGGAATAAAATGTTGCAATAGTCAATAAAAGGCAGCAATCCTTTCTCTTTACTTTTTCAAGAATAAGAAATCAGTTGGTTCGACAACTCTGTTCCTCTATAGAGTTCATATTAAAAAAAAAAAATCTATGTATCATTATTTCAGTACCAAAGATGGATATCAGCAGTCCACATAGCTTCTGGGAGGATAACTTCAACAATCAATCAACAACTTTCTGGAGGACATAGTCACCATCTGATATTGATCTGCACATTTGGTACAGGTACAACAACAATATTGAGGTATGCATTTTTAAAACTCTTAATTTGACTAAACACAAGAAGAAAATTACGGACAAGTACAACCTTGTATCTGAATTATGCTCAGTTTATCCAAATCTCCCTCATCTTGGTTATCTTTGATTAACACACCTCTGTTTCTCATTTGACATTTAGAATCCTTTCAGTGATTCAAAATGTGCCCTTTAATAGTATGCCAAGATCTTTTATAAGTTTGTAGAATCTTTTCGTATGAAAAGACAAGGCTTATTCTTTAATGATTATCTTCATACAAGACAAGAGTCATTCCTGTACTTTCCCATCTATCCTTATGCTTTTCAATTCTTTACCCTATCATGATTACTTCCATATAAAACATGATTGTGTTCCTGTACCTTCCATTTATCCCTTCACCGCAAACTTGTTTCCCCACCTCCAAATTCTAAACATCTCTATACTATTTTCCATCATTATTTTACGCGCCCTTATTCACCAAATCACTATCGGGATTTGAAATGAGCCCTATCAACATATCGTTGTATTTCTCCTTGGTTTTGAATTGTTGTTGAACGATTTTTTGTTGCATTTTTTCCAAAAATGGTGGCTATTCATTATGAACCAGGTTCAATCCAAGATTTAGAGGCAACACCAAAGTACAATGCTTGTCGAGAGATGTTTCGCAGTTGAGGATGGCATAAGTGCTTTGAAAAATTCCGTGGGCATGATAGTAGCATCTCACTTTTTTTTTCTCAAGGGTTTGATCGCAGGGTTACTTGATTTAGGGATATTGTGATGGAGGTTACAGAGTAGACTATTGCTGCAGCTACAGGCTTGCCTCAAACTGGCGAAAAATGGTTTAAGAAGAAGAATTTACCAATATCAGAGAGGAATTGGTTTTTGAAGAAGAAGTATCATGATGCAGATTGGTCTAAAGGATTTCCAAGAGCTTGGCTTAAGGAGGAATGGAAGAAACCATTAATTTTCCTCCAACGATATCTGATTTGTGAAGGGCGATACAATCTGACTTTCACCTATCATATCCACATCTTGCAGCATTTTGCACAAGGTAAGGAAATGAATTTTCCTTATTTTCTTTGGAGGAGTTTAAATAAAATGTGTGAAGCAGTAAAGAGGTCAATTGTAAACCCTGAGTAGCATTTGTTTCATCATGGGCTAATTAAATTGTTAATTGTGACTGAATTAAAAGCCCATAAAAACACCTGGAATAATTTCATAGCTTGAAATTTGTCTACATCTAGAAGAAATACAAGGAGTCCTACTGTCCCTACCAGAATTAAAATCTCTCTCTCTCTCACTGGTAAAAAGAGGAAGGTATAAGTGATAGGATAAATGTCATCTTTAGAGACCGAATTCAAGAAAATGACTAGAAGTATGACATCTAAGAACCCCAATATTGATAATCCTTCCCCTGAATTTCAAATGAAACTCTATATAGATACTGATGATGAGATAGAAGGAGGCTCATCGGCCATCGCAAATGTCCTAGTAAATTTAAAGAAGGAATTACCTCCACATTTCTCCCAATCCAGTTCATCTCCACAGAATCCTACAGGACTGGGTAGTCCCAAGATAATTTCTCCCAAAAAATTCTTTAAGTTACAGACAGAGAATGCACACTTAAAAGAGAATTTGCATGAATATGAGGTATTGGATCGATTGCTTAAAAATTAAAACACTACATTGAAAGGTCACCTTGCTCAATCTTGGGCTCAGGAGTCTGATATGTGTGCACAAATGGATAAATTTCGTTCTCAGGCCAACACACTCAATTTTGAAAATATGAAGCTTCAGTCAAGACTCAATCGCAGGTATTAGAAGACTCGCATACTTCTAATTGAAAAGCGATCTCTTAGGAAGCAACTTCGCAGTACAGGGAAAGAAGTGGAAAATGAGGTCGATGAAGCAGATGAGGCAGAAGCCATTCCAGATACTACACAGAGTTAACAAATTTCAGGGACTTTTCTTTGCATGAGGACATGCAAAACTTTGAGTTTGGGGGGATGTTAGGACCCAAATTTGATCAATTTTTATCCCTTATATCTTTTCATATGATATTTCTAACAGTCTTATACCCCTCATTTTGTATAACTTCGGTTTAAACATTGATTAAATCGATATCTAAAGACCCAAAACTCGTATTTAATAAGTTCTCTTTTTTTTAGTTAAGTTTTGAGAGTTTTAAATGCACAATCTCCTTATAATATTATATTATGGATTCTTGTACTAATGTTGATGTTCCAACACCAGGATGAATGTTTCAAGGATGATCCCTCTATGAGAATCTTCGTGAACAACCAGCGCATGCTCTATTGCATTTATAAATAAATGACAACTTGTCTTGATGACACCTCGTGTCATGAGACTAAGGCAGTTAAAAGGCATCACAATATTCTCTCCTACATTGGTGCAATGGTTATACTAGCTCTGTGATGTTGAGCGCATCATTTCTCTCTTGTATTAATGCAAAATACATATTCAAATCCTTATGTAACTGTTACATTAAATATGTTATCTATTATGGGATATGGGAAGGTACCAGAAAGCCAGCATGTAGGGGGGTTCAAAATTCTCTATAAGGGAGGATCGAAATGAGAAATGTATATGTATATATGATCGGGAATAGTTAATACATAGAATAGAGCATAGAGGAATGTAATCATTTGTTTGTAGATGGAATAGAACAAGAACTCATTTTGTATTTTAGTCTTTTGTCTTTGATTAATCCTAAATCTTGTCTATGAGAATGGATTGATAGTTAATTATCGATGCAACTTGGATAGGAAGGGCCCCCTGCCCAGGTTTGTAGTGCATCTTTAGTCATAATAGAAGGATTGTTGTAGATTTTTTTTCTCGGAAATTGTGATTAATTTCTAGCAATTTAATTTCAGTCATGTTCATGATTTGGGAGTTTTCATTTTATTACAACAGTTAAGGAGTAATAAGGTTATAATTAGCATCTTGAGTGGTTTCAATTCAGTTTTCATTTCTTAGCAGAATGTGTTACACAATGGTTCAGGTCACTTGGAATAAGATGTTGAAGTTTTTGAGTTATGAGGATTGGTTGCTGCTTTAAGTATAGGTTATTTCAATTAGGCTACTTCAAATAGATTGTTTCCAAGAATTTCATTAATAGGAGCATTTTCATTATGAATTAGATAGAGGTGTGAAGATTTGAGATTTTTGTGAGCAAGATAAGTTTGACTCCATTCCTGTACATATTGAACTGGTTCCTCAAAGTTTACCTTCCTGGGTTGACAATTAAGTGTTGGAATATATGGTATATATATCTAGCTCAACAGTATAATATTTCGAGGGATCAGCAAGAGCCCGAGAGATGATTTAGCTCCATACTATGAATGATCCTAGACTAGAAAGTTGTGTGAGCCCCAGGAAGTGGTGGGGGTTTGTGTCAAAGTGGTATTAGAGAAATAATTTTTTTTGTAGTCATTAGGAAAAGATAGAAAGGAAAAGACTTGGAACCATGTCATCAAGGAGACGCAAAGACAAACCAATATTAGATTCAGCCATGAAAGACGATATGAGACAACTTCATGAAAGGTTAGACTCCATGGAGACAGCACAGAGAAGAGAATCTGATGTTAGTGATGTCATTCAGAGTGAAAATGAAGAAGTAGAAGTAGAAGAATTTGAAAGAGAACAAGAAGCAGAGGAGCGACTGTTGAGAGTTGTTGTCAAGATGGGAGCCAAAGAGAAGATAGAGGTCCCAATGTATGAAGGTAATTTGGATGTGGAGGAATTGCTTGACTTTATAAGTCCTTTAGACAAGTACTTTGATTATGAGGAGATTGATGATGAAAATAAGGTGAAGTATTATGTGACCATATTGAAAGGACATGCAACATTATGTTGGGACAAATTGAAAGCTGACAGAAGATGCAAAGGTAAGTCCAAAATTAAGAGTTGGGATAGAATGGTAGCTAAATTAAAAGCTAAATTCATACCAAGGATTGTCAAGTAAATATATTTAGAAATCTAGAGAACCTGATATAGAAAGGTTTGTTGGTGAAAGAGTAAATTGAAGAGTTTTACAAGATGAAAATCTGAGCAAGACATAGAGAGAATGACAAAGAAACGGTTTTCAGGTACATTAATGGCCTGAGATATGAAATCCGGGATGAAATCAACATGATGACAATGAGAACAGTGGAAGATGCTTATCAGGCATCCCTGAAAGTAAAAGAGAAGTTGGAAAGAAAGCAAAGTCAATGAAACAAAGGAAAAAGTATGAGCAAAGGCAAAGGAATAGTCAGAGAAAATTTCCAGAAGCCCGGACCAGAAGCTGGAAGATATCACAGTCAGACAAAAAGAGGAGGTAGTTCTCGAGGAGGACACTATGGTGGAAGAACCTATTTTATAAAAGGAAGAGGAAGAGGCAGAGGAGGATAAGTTAAGTGTTACGCATGTGGAAAGACAGGGCACATGTATTGGGAATGTTATGAGAGAAAAAATACGGGAGGTGGAGAAACTCACATTTATGAAGCGCGGAAGAGGAATGTAGAGGTAGATATGAAAGCAGAAGCAGTGGAAGAAGGTTGATCACTCATGATGAGGAAATTTCTCGTGAAGCCAGAGAAAGAGGTAAGAGAACCAGTCCATAAGAACAGTCTATTTAGAATTGATTGCAAGACCAGAGATAGGGTATGTAAGGTGATCATAGACAGTGGAAGCAATGATAATTTAGTATCCACAGAGATGGTGGAAAAACTAAAGTTGGAGACAACTGCACATCTTAATCCATACAAGGTATCGTGGTTGCAGAAAGGACATCAAGTAATGGTAAGTTGGCAATGCAAGGTGGAATTTAAGATAGGTGGTTATAATGATGAAGTTCTATGTGATGTCATACCTATGGATGTTTGTCATGTTTTGTTGGGAAGACTGTGGAAATATGACAAGAATGTCATACATGATGGGAGAAATAACACTTATACCATGGAGAAGAATGGGTGTAAACATATGTTGCTTCCAATAGAATATAAAGGAGTCAAATAATAATCAAGTCCAAGTATACTTCTCATGAGTGGGAAGGAACTCTTGAAAAAAGTCAAGAAAGAAAAGGAAATGCAGTTTGTTGTTGTAGGTAGGCTAAGAGTCATTCTTAGAAGTACATCTATGGATGATTTTCCTATAGAAGTCCATGAATTATTGGATGAGTTTGTTGATATTGTTGTGGATGAATTGTCTCATTCTTTTACCGCCCATCAGGAGTATTAGTCACCATATTGACCTTATTCCAGGAGCAAGTTTGCCAAATAAAACAATGTACAGATTGACACCTTGAGAGAACAAAGAGGTCAAAAATCAAGTCTAGGAGTTGTTGGATAAAAGGTTTAGTCAAGGAAAGTTTAATCCCATGTTTTGTACCAACTATGTTGATTCCAAATAAATATGGAGGTTGGATAATGTGCACAGATTCTAGAGCCATCAACAATATAACCATCAGGTATAGATTTCCTTTACCTAGAATGGATGATTTGATGGATTGTTTAAGTGGAGCTAGTTATTTTTCTAAGATATATTTGAAGAGTGGTTACCATCAGATAAGGATGAGAGAATGAGATGAATGGAAGACAACATTCAAAATGGACGAAGGATTGTATGATTGGTTGGTTATGCCATTTGGTTTAACAAATGCACCGAGTACATTTATGAGGTTGATGAATGAAGTACTCAAATATTTTATTGGTAAGTTTGTAATTGTCTATTTGGATGATATTTTAATCTTCAGTCGGACTGAAGAGGATCATTTGAGACATCTGGAGATGGTGTTGAGAAGATTGCAACATGAGAAGTTGTTAGTAAATTTGGGAAAATGTTCTTTCATGAAAATATAACTTGTATATTTGGGATTCGTAATATATTCAAAAAAATTGAAGATGGATCTAGAGAAGTTGAGAGCAATCAGAGATTGGCATTCTCCAAGATGTGTATTTGAGGTAAGAAGTTTTCATGGATTGACAAGTTTTTATAGGAAATACATCAGGAATTTCAGTAGTATTTTTGCACCCATATTGGACACCATAAAGAAAGAGCATAAATATTTTAATTGGCCAAAAGAGGCTGAAAAAGGATTTAGAGTGTTGAAATCCAAGATAACAGAACAACCTATTTTAGTTCTACTAGATTTTAAGAAGACATTTCAGGTAAAGTGTGATGCTACTGGAGTAGCCATTGGTGCAATTTTAAGTCAAGACAATAAGCATGTTTCTTATTTCAGTGAGAAGTTGAATGGTGTCGAAAGGAAGTATTCCACACATGATAAAGAATTTGTGTTGTGATTCAAGATTTGAAAAAATGGAGGCATTATCTTATTCTAAAAGAGTTTGTTTTATATTCTGACAATCAATCATTGCAGTTTATAACTAGACAAGAAAAGTTGAACCAGAGACATGCCAAATGGGTAGAATTCATGAAAAATTTTACTTTTTTTATTAAGCACATTAGTGGATGCACTAACAAATTTGCATATGCTTTAAGCGGGAGATTTTTTATCTTGCAAGAATTTCAAGTGGACACCTTAGGATTTGAACACCTCAAGGAGATGTATCAGGAAGGTCTAGATTTTAAAGAAGCTTATGAAGCATGTGAGAACCCTTTGTTGAGGGACATAAATCAGTGGATAGAATATCTGATCCAAGGTGGAATGTTATTTAAAGTAAACTAGTTATGTATCTCAAAGTTCTCAATGAGGGATAACTTGTTGAAGGAAAAACATAGCGGAGGATTGGCTAGACACTTTCGCCATGATAAAACATATGCGCAGTTGAATTCTTTGTATTATTGGCCAGGTATGAGATCTAATGTAAATAATTTTTTGGATAGATGTAGAATCTTCCAGTATGCCAAAGGAAAGCAACAAAACACCAGATTGTATCAACCATTGCCTATTCCAAATAGGCCATGGGATGCAACAAGTATGGATTTTGTTTTGGGATTGCCTAGAACCCAGAGAGAAAGTGATTCAATATTCGTAGTGGTTGATGAATTTTCAAAGATGGAACATTTCATTCCATGTCACAAGACCATGGATTTTACTCATATAGCAAATTTATTTTTCAGGGAGATAATGAGATTGCATGGATTTTCGAGGAGCATAGTTTCAGACAAAGACACTAAATTTGTAGGGCACTTTTGGAGAGCATTGTGGAAGAAGATGGGGGAAAATTTGTCTTACAGTTCAACATATCATCCTGAAACAGATGGACATAATGAGGTAGTAAATCGAAGTTTAGGGAACTTGTTGAGGAGTTTGGTCATTGAACATAATAGCCAGTGGGATCAAATTCTGCCCCAAGTAGAATTTTCATATAATGACTCACCGAATAGGAGTACTGGTAAAATCCCATTCTAGATAATGTATGGAATGCATCCAAGAGGAATTTTAGAGTTAAGATATTTGGGACGAGATGAGTTATGAAGTGCAGGAGAAGAAGATTTTTCCACAGAGATGCAAAGTTGCGTGATTATATTAAGGGACAACTACGGGATAGAAGCCAGAAGTACGAAAGAAGAGTAGACCAAAGAAGAAGAGAAGTAAACTTTGATATTGGAGATCATGTTTTGGCACATCTGAGAAAGGAGATATTTCTGAAAGGAAAATATAACAAGCTGAAGATGAAAAAGATAGGACCATGTAAGATCCTCAAAAAAATTGCTACAAATTCTTACGAGATCAAGTTGCCAGAGGACATTGGAATATCGCCAATATTTAATGTAGCAGACCTATATCATTACAGGGTGGATGATACAAAAGGAAAATATGATCAAGAGAAGATTCATTGGAGCCAACAGATGCCCATAGCAGAGAAGCCACATATAGAGAAGATCTTAGATCAGATGATTGCTAAGAAGACCAAAAGGAAGATTTATTATGAGTATCTCGTTAAGTGGAAGGACCATCCAACAGAAGATGTCAGTTGGATAACTGAAGCTGATATCCAGAAGCATGGAAAGACACTACAAGAGCTCATGTACATGAGTCCATGAATATTTTGTCCAGAGGAGTATGACGCAAGAGCATTGTCAACAACATTCATCAAGTCTAGTGGAGGACAACTCAACATCAAGCACGCGTGCTCAAAATGTTTTGGAACGGAAGGAGAGCTCATCAATTTGATATTTTGAAAAGATTGTAATTAAAAGAGATTTTAATGTTTTGAGTCTTGAGCCATTACATGGGATCAATGAAGATTGTAATGTCTTTAATAAGTTGTAGGATTGTACATATATTGTGCATCGAATCATATCTGGGTTGTAATTATCATTTATTGTAATAAGGATTAGTGGGAGAATGATATAATTGTGATATGATAGCACTAGAATAGTGGGTAGGAAGGATCGAGAAGCCCTTCTGTGTATAAATATATGTAACTTGTGCCCAAATGAGGCTACTAAAGACAATTGTATTTTTGTTGCTAAAATTTATTGAGAATTGTTGTTAAGGAGAAGTTGAGAGTTGGAAGAAATCTTTGTAAGAATGCCTTGTTGAATAAATATAATAGAAGAAGATTACTTACGGATCTTTGTACATGTTTTCCTTTGAGTAATTGATTAATGTCATGTTATTTACTTTATGTGTTTTATATGCATGTGTGTGCATGTTATGGTTAATTGAATGAACATGTAGTTTTCTGTAAGTTTCAATTGTTTCTCTTCTGAAATACTGGTGCAAGGAGTGCACAGTAGCCACACAATGAGTGTGAAGGCAAAGTCTTTTTCAAACTCAGAAGCTTAGAAGAGATAAACATGAAATTGTGTAGGGTGAGTGCAAGGAGTGCACATATACTTGTCTGAGTATAATATCTTGAGAAGACGCTTGCAAGGTGTGCATAGGGCCAACACTCAGTCAAGTGTTGAGGAGTTTCAAAGAAGACAGACGCAAGGAGTGTGTGGGAATATTTTCCAAAAATATTTAAGTATCGAGTTTTCAAAGGAGCGCAGAGTTTGCGTTAGAGACCCAAATCATTGGAGTGTTAAATATCATGAGAAATAACAACCAAAAGTCTTTGAAGGGAAGAATCCTTTCATTTTTTAGCTCGATTAGACGAGATCTGCCCGAGGAGAAAACCTTTCCTAGACGTCAGATCTCGAAAAGTAGCATGGGTGTTAACCCTAAAGTCCTTCAAACCTCAAGTATTCATAATTTTCTGTGTGGTGTGTACAAAGGAGACAAGTTTCCCGAATCCTCTGGAACTGGAGAAGATCTAGAGCATTCGATTTTGGGGACATGTGTCCATAGATCCAGAATAGTTCAGAAGTACAACTATCTAGAAGATTTGGAGTGTGATTGTGGAAGTGTGCAAGCTTCCCGAAGTTTCGAAGCCTGAAACAAATCCTAACCGTCAACGCAGAAAGCCATGTGTCAGCAGATCTTGGAGTTCAGAGATTTGGTACTCCGGAGGAATGGAGGTGTAATTTTGTTTGTGTCGAGAAATCCTAAAGACTAGAGTAGATCCCAACCGTCCATTCACGAGGAAAATTGGACCATTAATCATGCCCTTCGCAAGCTTGCCAGTTTGACACTCTGGAGGATCTAATGTGTTGAGTTGTGGAAGGTTCCAAAGATTGAAGTGTGGAGCACAAATCCACCATTGATCTAAGGAAAGCGCCATCCGTATGATCTATCTGTTCGGAGTTCGCGAATTCGGGGTAGTTTCATGTTGGAGCGGGAAGACTCCCTGAAGTCTGGAGTCCTGAAGCTTCTGAGAGTCATAGATATCAACGCATAATCTAAGTCATTGATCCTTTCCATTGTTCGGCCATACACATATTCGACATTTGGGTAAATCACGAGTTGTTGTTGTCGGAGCTCCCGAAGTCCCGAATTCTTCACAAAAGGGGAAGTTAGCTGACAGTTTTGGCTCGGGATCATGTGGAAGAACCCATTGGAGTGTTAGGACCTTCTCGAACACATATTTGTGTGCAGGGAAGAAGATAAGACCCGTGGTATAATATTTTGAGGGCTTGGTAGGATCCCGAGAGCTAATTTGGCTCCATGCTGTGAACGATCCTAGAACAGGAGGTCATGCGATCCCTAGGAAGTGTGGGGGTTTGCATCATATATCCTAATCATACATGATAAAAAAAATAATACACGACGTTGATAACATAGGCATAGACATAGAAGAAGAGACCATGAATCTTAATAGAAAACTAATCAATACAAACATGAAACCATGTTTATCATTGCATCAACTAAAAAAAAAATAGAAACAAGGATATTGAACAAGAAAATCTAAAAAAAGAAAAAATACAAGACTCAAAACAATAAAAGATGATAATGGAAACATTTCTTGTT
>JZKD02S1676221.1:140802-156290 GCA_000966675.3 Picea glauca
ATGATTTTATATAAATATTAATATATAGTTATAAAATTAATTTATGTTAATAGTGGTAATCTACCTTATGTATATTTATTATATATTGAGATTTAGAGTGTACATTTATATATTGTTACATTAATATATTCATAAGTAATCATATATGATAATTAATATTAACATGTTTTTTTTTTAATATTATAATATTACTATTCCTAAATTATAGTTTATATATTAATTTATTTTAATTTTATTCTATATTTATGTGTGGTTAGTATAAATATAATATGTTTAATAAAATGTATATTATAAATATTAATCAAAATAAAAGAATTTAAGACATAATGTTACAAAAAAATTTTTGGATAAATACTTTGTAAGAAGTTTTGAAATGTCTACATTTTTAGGGACAAACGAAGTTTTTATGTTGAAAAAGAATGTTGTGGTTTTGTATTTAAAAAGAAAGATTAGCAAGTGATTTTTGAAGAGAGGAAGAAGAAGAATTATGAAAGGAATAAATAAAGTATTGAATTAGCCATTTAAATTAGGTAATAAAATAATAATGAAGGTAATAAAGCATTAAATTGTTTTTTTCCTTTGATAATAGCGCAAGTGGGAAGAAGGAGGAGCGTGGCTAGGGTTCTACCCTAACCGTCGCTCTGCACCATTCTTCCCATTGATGTAGTCTGCACAGAGCTCGGGGATGCAACACTAGGAGTTGAGGCAGCCTAGAAGTGTTGTTGCATGTGGTTCGGGGGTTCTTTGCCACTCCAACAACTTTTCTTGCCACATTTCTGAAGCTTCTGAAGCTCCTTTCATTGGTTCTTGGGGCAGTTAGGGTTTCTTCCTTCTGTATCCCTCTCTGCTCTTTCCTCATATGGACAACATTCATCTGCCTGCGTTTTGACTAACGTTAGTTGTGTTTTTCACTGGTAGCTCTACTCTTCCTTGGTGGGCAGTTGTCTCTTCTGCACAGAGTTTTTGGTCCAGTTTGCGACGGAGCTGGTTTATTTTTGGGTGGATCTTTCTCGATGGTTTGATGGCCAGGTACTGGGTTTTTGGACCTGGGATCTGATGCTTTTCATATCGGTTGATGGGTTTTTCTGCTTCTTTTTGGAGGTTGGGTCAGAGCTTTGAGGTCCACTATTGGGCGTGCAGTGGTCGCACTTTGAGGTCCATCTTCAGGCGTGTAGCTTCTGAACTAATTTCTTGTAGATGCAGGGTTTTCCCAGTCTATTTTGACTTGTTTTGTGACTTTGTTTAGCGGCTTATTAGCTAGATCTGGGCCCTCTCAGGCCTCTTTTAATTCTGCTCTTATTTACCCATGTCAGAGGAAGTGCTTCAGGCACTAGTTAAATGCAATTTGGTTCTTATTTGTCGTTCTCTTTCTAGTTACTATATACTTGGTTATTTCCTAATAGTCAATATATACTTGCAAATGTAATTTTGTACTTCCTTAATGAAATTATGAATTTTTTCTGTGGAATAAAACATTAAATTAATTAAGATTAGGTCACAAGATAATGAAAATAATAAGATATTTGTAGCTTTAATAAAGTGAGATAATTAATATTGACAGTATAATAAAGTCAATAGGCAACTGGGAAAATACATGAAAAGAAGAACACAAGAGAGGTAAGATAGATGTGAGCAGACTTCAAAGAGAAAAAAAAAATGATGAAAAGAAAGGAACATTTAGATTGCAAGGAAAAGAACAATACAAAAAGATAAATATAAGGGATAGGATCAAGACAATTTGGTGAAGTCTAATGATCAAGGTGATGAATGGTGGGATTATAAGATTGATTAAGTTTGTAGCCATCTTAGTCATTAAAATTATCAGGAATTTTTTCCCAAATAAAGCCAGAGAAAAATAAAACTAAATTAAAACGTATATCATAAACATTAATCAAAGTAAAACAACATCAATATTTATGATGTGGGATTTCTAATGTATCAACATACATCAAACACATTAATATCTCATCAAACACATTAATATCTTATCGACATATATCATAAACATTAATCAAAAGTAAAACAACAACAAAATCTATGGTGTAGAGGTTAAATTGTAATCGGAATAGTATATGCTACTATACTTTTTTTTCCATGAGAAAGTTTCTCTTTTATATTCAAAAGTATATAAAAATTTACAATGCAGCTGTCATATACCAGCAACAGAGACCTGTAATGTTATGTTGATAGCAGCTCGCAAGCTGTCATAGAAACCATATTAACCAGCCATAATAAGCTATGTTCCAAGATATCGTTGGATGGTGTGCTGAAAGCAGTTCACAGCCTGTCTAAATATCCAAATGAATCTGCCTTATAGATATTTGTTCCAAGATATCGCCGAATAGAACAAAATTCTGATACTGATACAATACAACATTTCTGTTGCCAAAAGAAGATGTGATGCCCTGGTGTCTTCCACTTTAGATTTTGAGCAGTGTTGGGGGGGCCTCGTTGCCATCCTCCCAATGGGCGCAAGTTATGAAACCGAGAGGTCGGGCTAATGCCAGTTTTGAAAGATGGTCCACCATGGTATTGTCTTCTCTGTAGATGTGGGAGGCAGAGAGGCTCTTGAAGAGTCTGTTGGCTTCAATGGTTCTCTCTTTCCAGCATTCCAAAGCTGCTGATCGGAGGTCAGCCTTGTCATTTATCCAGTCGATAATGACTTTTGAGTCTCCGAGAAGTAGCATTACTTCGATGTTCAGCCTTTGTGCCAGGATAAGGGAAGCCCATGCCCCCAATAGTTTGGCTTTGGTGTTGGTGCCTTGTCCACCGTTAAGGGTCCATCTGTAGGAAGTGTGAGAATTGATGTAGATGTGGCCCCCCACCCCACAGAGAGATCCATCTAGTTGCATTGCTCCGTCGAACTAGGCGATGGCTTTGTCGAAAGGAAGAGGTGTAGAAGATCTGCGGAAAGTCTGAGCAGTGGTGGGGCAAGTAGGACGGTCAACTGCAGATAGAATAAGATTTGTTACCAGGTTAACCAATGGGGGCTTATCATCAAAGATGGCAGCATTTCTTGCCAACCAAACGTTCCAACAGACGGTGGCTGGCAGCGAGGGGTAGAGCTGGTGTCTTTGGCACCAAGAACTAAAGCAGGAGATCGTCGAGGGTCCAAGCCACTGTTCAAATAGATTTAGTGAAGTTGTGACATGCTGCCAAACTTGTCGGGTAAAATAGCAACTCACGAAGATGTGGTGTGAAGTTTCACTATCCTCCTTGCACAGTATGCAGCGATTTGGGCCTGACCAGCAACGGCTCTAGAGGATATCCCAGACAAGGATTTTATTCTCCATCAAAAGCCAAGTAAATAATTTGATTTTCAGCAGGCAATTCCACTTCCACAGCTGAGTGCGCCAGGTCAGATCGTGGGTGGGCAAATACATGGGTGGCAGATACATATTGATCAAGGCAGTTCTGGAAAGCCTCCCAGTGTATTGGATGGCTCTGACACACATCCCTCAATGTGTGCTAAAGAAGCTCCGTTAATTGATTTTTGCCTTCCTCTGGAATGGCAGCAAGCAAAGCAGAGGCCACCATCTCCGTGGATGGGAAACCCTCTCAAGGCCAAAAGCACTAGGTGGTTGGGGCCTGAGGAACCTGCACCTTTCCTACCTTGCTCTCTCGGCAAATACGCTTTGGCGTATCCTGATGGTACCAGGCATTTGGAACAATCTTATAAAAGACAAATATCTCTCGCACCTGTCGGTCCATTCCTGGCTCAGATCAACCACAATATCACCTCCGGGGGGCTCACAAACGTGGAAGCATCTTCTAAAGTCGCTTCCAATTCTCCTACATTGGATCGCATGGCTGCCTGGTACTGGATCTGCTATTGAAATTGGCAAAGATGATATACTCGGCATGGGCATAAAGGCCCTACTCTCTCCTAGACTGTTGGAGCGCCTGCATAATTTAGGCTTACATTATCTCTTTCATTTAAAATCCCCTCACAGTAGCAGCTCACTTGGTGAATCCTGGGTTACTAGCTGCATGCTGAATCTAGACAGAGAGCTCTCGGCCGAAAGGAACAAGTACACACATCATCTTAATGAGGCTGGCATCTGCCTACAGGAGAGACCTAACACACTCATCTGGACGGGAGGCGATAAATCTGGAGTCATATCTGTCCAAAACATCTACAAAGCGTTGGCAGAGGCTTCCTGGCCCACCCACGATATGCTACTATACTTACAAGAGATACTAGCTTTCTTGCTAATACTATTTAGATTAAAATTACCTTTTGGTCTTGGACTAAGATCTAAAATTGTTCTTGATTGTTTAAGAGATCACCTTCTTTGGACCTAAGGAAATAAGTTAATGACTCTAGATCTAAAGACATTTAACAAAAGTGACAGTCTACTCCTTTTTGAACCACTAATAGCTTAGTTCAGAAATGTGATTTTCTTTAAATAAGATGATAAAGTCAGTTCAGAAATGAGATCTTCTTTAAATAAGATGATAAATTAGCTTACAAGTAAGATTGTTCTCACTATCTATTAACAACTAAATTATCATAATTCTACCACTTTCAATAAAAGAAAAATATATATATATAAGATGAATCATAATTTAAATATTATATGACATTGAAATATTTTTTTTTGTTTGTAGCAAAATTCAGTATCGCAAAACTCAACTCTAACTCTATGCACGCCTTAAGTCAAAACTTCATATACAACACAAAAGTCGATATAGCTCCAGGCACACAGTAATTTACATAAGATGGTCTTGATCCATTTCAATGTAGGTGACCTGCCATTACAGAACATTCCTAGTCTCAAAAACCCCATCTCCCTCAGTGTACCACTTGCTTTTCATAAAGTCCCGTCACGTTTCCATTCACTTGCCCCACCTTGTAGTCTATCAATGACATTCCTTGTTTTCACAATAATTACCACTACTATCAAGTAAATCATAACACCTGCTTTAAAAGCTTTGCACAGGGCGGAAGCATGTCCACTAAATATGCAGTCTGTTGCATAGTATTGAATGTTGTGATAGGTGGTATATATATTTTTTGATATATTTTTATTTTATTTTTTTATTTAGAAATTTAATCTCTACAATTGTCATGGTTTATATTTTCTGGACAATCATAAATAATCCATAATCCATCTGTTGTTATTTATTGCTATTTAAGGTCATCCGGACTGACCACCTTGTTAAAAATACACTCAACTAGTTAATTAGAATCAATCAACCAATCATTTAGACTTGAACCTAAATCAACCAATCATTTAAACTTGAACCTAAAACCTATAGAAGTCTAAAAACCCTGAGAAGAATAACTTTATCAATCCACCTACATACCTAAGCCCATATCCCTACTTCTACTTAAAGGTGATCCAAAAAATATGTATACAGCCTACTGCAACATTCAATGCTGCTTAAAGAACTGTATATTACTTGCCATGTGTCACAGGGATGAATCTCCATACTATTTATGTATGGAGGGACGATTTTGTACTATCAAAATTTGAGCTGCAAAACATACAATGGAAAAATCGGAGTGGCCTGGTCAAGTTCGATGCCTTTGTTCATTGAATCATGTTACAATTAGGCCTCTGATCTCATCAGGTAGCTGCACTGGTCGCAGTTCCATGATAAGTCCGGGATGCCATTTTCTGCTGCTGAGAAACATCTTGATTTTCTTCATTATCCTCGGCATTCCATAAGAAATGAGCATATGATCCAAGAACATTGCTGCAAAATACAGCCAATAAGTCAGATAGCATCAGTTTAAATGGTTTCATATATTAAAATCCATAGCTTTAACACACTTGTATAGCCATTTGATATATAAAGCTTCCCTCCCTTTGTACATGAGGTATGATTAAATTTATCAGTTTTAGAAGCATCTCGACCAGCAATGCAAACACAGCAATGCAGGGAGAAATTGGATAAATCAATAGAGAGAGAAGATACTAACCAGTCATCTGGAGCAGCCTCAACAGCTTGATCATAGTAACATTCTGCACGAGGTGCATCTTTATGAACATCCCATATGAGATTGGCATAACATGAGAGGACATCTCCATCGCCAGGACTGGCTAGTATGGCTCTCCCATAATATTCCTCAGCTTTTTCTGAATCATGCTGGACCTACACAGACATAAAACCAACAGTATTGAGAACTGTTATATAAGAATATATATTTTATAAATAGTGTCTTTATATATCAGATAAGACTATGGATGATATGCAGTCAACAAGGCTATATGATTAGTTATGTAACAGTATCCCAAAAAATTAAAAAACAAAGCTCAGATTCCTCAATACTCACCTCCTGCAGGAACCTCGCATAATTCGTTAACAGAAGTGGGTTGCCGGGATCTGCCTGCAGCATTTTCTGATAGTAAGCATCCGTGCTATTGGAATCTGATCCAGACCCACCTCCACTCCCTCCATACGCTCTTCCACCTCCATCTTCACCCCCGAATCCTCCGTTAACAGAACCCATCTCAGGGTTAGCTCTATCGCACACCAAAGCTATTCTAGTGCCTTCAAATACCTTGCCACACATCATATCCTCATTCCTTCTTCCAGAGACAAAAGGCCTCTCACCTCCATGGGTTCCAAGTCCTGCCATGTTTTTTTCTCGAGATTCCTCATGTGGGCCTCCAGTGCTCTGAAACCCAATTGAAATTTGGTTACCAGAATCCTCAAATTCCCCTCCCAGAGCCTCATCTAATGAGCCATCGCTCAGAAAAAAAATCGTGGAGAGATTTCTACAGAGGTCGAAAGAACTGGACCCCCTCCTTAATCCTAGCCTCCTTGAACAGGCATTAGATAAGGGGTCATGTAAATCAGCTTCAGACGGCGTCCTTCTGAATCTGGGCTGTACATCATGATGAACCCACTTACTATCGCCATTGCCTGCAGCGTGCAATGGGGTCAACTGAACAAATCTGAGCGAATTCAATTCTGATTCTGCTTGAATCCCAATGAGGGAATTCAGAGCAGGAGTAGAAGAACTATGGAGTAACATGATGGAATAAAATAACTATTAAGACCAGATTTCTGCTCAGAGCTCAGTGGCCATATTCATGGACTTAGTAGCAGATAGAATGTGTATATATAATACTCGTCCAGTACCGGTGCTATATATTAAACCGGGGTAAGAGAATCTTAACTACAGTTAAAAGTCGCTGACATACCGATAAGGCACCGAAAGCATTTTCTATTTAGCGGAAGTGTCCATTGCTGCGGGTCAGGCAGTGAGGAGTGAATGAGATTTGCGACCAGGGACGCCCGCCGGGTCGCTGGATTTCCAAATTTCGAAGATGCGTCTGGATGTGACATTTTTCTTCCATTTAAATTTGTGGTGTATAAGCTTCCATATGGGAAAATTTTGTATTCCATTCTGATTCCCTCGGTAGGGTTTCACTCTTTGGAGCACTAGGCTCACCAAGAATTTGAAACATCTGTTTGAGTGATCGTCATAAGACAAATTGCAACCAAACAAAGTAGCCGGCAAACGGAGAAAAGTACCTCTAAATGAAAATGAACCTCTAACATCAAGTTCAATGCATGAAATGGAAAATTTGTGGAGAGGAATAAAAAAAAAAAGGTGGGTTATACTCCACAAAGGAAAGGAGATCCAGATTATAATTTATGCTTTTCATAATATGAATATGAATTTTATGAGAGTGAAATAATTAATAATAATAATAATAATAATTTATTTTTAAGATTATAATTAAGTTAGAAATTAAATTGGTGTATAAAACTTTTTTATTTATAAAATAAAAAATTCTAACCATTAAACCTATTTAAAATATATTAAAATAATTATAATAATAAATTAAAATAATATAAAAAAAACTATAATTTAAAAAAATTATAATAATAAATTAAAATAATATAAAAATATATATAATTTAAAAAATGATAAGATGAGGAAGGATTCAAAGCCAAAGCCACACTGAGTGATCCAAATTGAAAGCATGATGTGATATCCATACATCTCATTTATCATTTGTGAATAATAATGGATGGCATTTATACATGTACAATTTCAAAATTTTCTATTAATTTATTTAAAGATATAAATTATCTTATAAAAGTCAAAATCTCATTCTTGTATGTATAAATATCATTTTGTTTTTAATTTATTTAAGATATAAATTATTGTATAAAAGTCAATATCTCATTTTTTATATATAAATATCATTTTGTTTGTAATTAGTATACACTTTAATTGGTTTATATGGCTCGCCAGAAACAATAAGATTTTCGACAATAATTCTTTCAGAGTCAATAATGTCGCATATAAAACTCTTGACTTGTATTAAAATTGGAAAGACATTCACTCACTCATTGGGAAAAAAAAGACAATAATTAACCCTCACATAGCAGAGGACACACCTACACCTACAGGCTGGTTTGATGGTGCAACACAATGCAGTGGAACATTGTGTGGTGTAGGTGGCCTAATTAGAACAAATAAAAACTCATTTTTCATATGGACTTTCTGTTATGGCCTGAGCACCAACACAAGGGTCGAGCTTTTGGGTGCTTGGGCTACTCTTCATTTGGCCTCAAGACTAAACATTGAACACCTACAAATGATCAGTGATTCCAGAGTTATCATTTATTGTTGAACCACAACAGAAGGCTCCATTAAATTACCCTCCTGACCTGGATGGACCGAATCAAATTACTTCAACGTCATTTCAAGAAGCACATCTTCTCTCATGCCTCCCGAGAGTACAATAGGGAAGCATACCTGCTATCAAAGACAGCTCTACAGAAAAAAGTAGGCCTGATCACTTATAACCAATGGTTGGATGGCCATGAGGGTCCCACACATGTCATCAAAATATTTTAGGACTGAAGGCACCAGTCTTTGTTGGCTTTTTCAATATTTCTTCTTTTTCTGGCCTATTTGTAACAGCATTATTGATTTCCTCTTGTAATTTGATTTACCTGTACTCATTGCTCTGTTCCTTCTCCTACATATTGGATGGTAAACCAAATGTAGGAGAAAGAATTTCCTCGCTAGTTTGTTTTCTTTCTCCATCGATGTACCTGTTGTGAGAACACATTATATTTTTCTAATATAATTGAGTATTTTTTTCTACTAGAAAAAAAGTGAGACTAACTAAGGAAACACCAAAGTGTATCTGGGTGGTTATTTAACTCATGTAAAGTTAATTTAGCACTTCCATGAATAGTTAATTTAGTAAAGTAAGCATCAATGGAAAAAACTACATATGATGTTATAATAGTCATTTCTCATTCTAGCAAGCTAAATGACATTGGAATATAATTGTTCACTTGCAAATATGATGATGCCATGTTAGTTAGTTCCGAAGGACTTCAAACTACAAAACAATAACACTATTACTAAGAATTTAATACCACCAAGAATATTATATAGGATAATAACTTGAGATAATCAAATGAAACAACACATGATTGTGACATGTTGTCAAGCTCACTTGTATAGTCACGATAGTTCCTACATTTATTTTACCTACATAATTTACTATCACAATGGTTGGTCCTTCTTAAATCAACCTACATCAGACCATCAAAAGATTTATAATGTGAATCACTCATAATCAAAAGATTTGTAATGTGAACCACTAAGGGTATAAGTCATATGCTTGAAGTGAAAAGCCATATGCAAATAGGGTTTTGACTCTTTAAGACCACTCTGAGATAAATATAGCCATGAATGGAATGATTTAGGAGGACTATGAAGCCTCTCCTCTTGCAATCAAGTTGGTAGATGATCATTAGGTTCCAAAGCTTAACTTATTGACTAATAACCTCAACCTTAGTGAATATTTTGAGGTTATGGACTCAATCATATCTTCATGAGATCCAATAAACCCAACAAGAAATAATTTCCTTTTACACCAAGAGAGAGGCCACAAGGGTTTCACCTTGTTGACCAATACCTTATCATTTTTATTCATAAAGAGGGTTTCTAAATTGTGAAAAATAAAGTCAATATATTGTAGTTATTTGAGGGGGGGTGTGGGGTATCAGGAGGTTTGGGGGTTTATATATATTTTGGGGTATAAATAAGGGTTTATTTTATTAGAAATATATATTGGGAGGGGGGTTCAACAAAAGGATTTTTTGAGGTATTTATCAATATCTAATGAAATTAGGGGTATTCTTTAATATCCCACGAACACAATTGTTATGTCACAGTGTTGGCACCCAAAGTTTTGGGTTAATATCATGTGCACTCACAAACGCAGTTGTGCACACCCATTCCAGTTTTGCGCACACTCGAGCCAATGCACAAGGATTGACAAGAAGCATGTGTCAAATCAAGTTTTGACAAGTTTTGTTAATGTGCACTGAAGTCCAATTCTACCAATGCACGTTGAAAATCAAGAAGACACACGCCATAATCAAGAAAGGAAACGTGGGATATGTCCCTGAATGATTAATTCCATCAGCACAAGGAAACGTGGAGCAAACAAAATATGAGATGGAAAGGTAGTTAAGATTGGCCCAATTCCATAAATGATACATGGAATGCAGGCAGGTGACAAAAACATGCGAGATTGTTAGTCAGTAGAGAAAATGGAGCAGCATTGACAGAGACAAAGCTCCAGAGCCAAGAAGGATATAAAAGGAAGCATGGATGACGAAGAAAGGGTTTTTTATGCATAGAGTTACTCTCTCAATTGATCCATAGAGTCATTGATGTTCATTGTTGAAGTGCTTGTCCTGAGCCTCTGTAGTATTGTAATGTTGTAATGATTTTGATTGTAAGTCTGAGTCTATCATATGTTTGAGGTCTGAAAAGATGCACATGGAGCAATGTATTGTAAATCTAGGGAATTATCGAAATAGGTCATGAGACTCTATTGTTGTCAAGTCCATCATCTTGGCCCCTACTTTGACATAACTAGGACTACCAAGCTCTATGATTGGATCTTCCTAGTGCCCATTTTCCCTATTCAATAAGAAAGGACCATGATGGTGGATGTCTTAATTATAACATTGTGTCAGCCTCAAGATTTACCTAAGCTCCATATTGTATATTTAATAGAAGTTAACAAGCACATTTGGAAGAAAAAAAAACAATGATCCATAAGCTTTGTCAACATGTCTTGTCGCTAAATATTAAGCATTGCCTTGGCCTCAGCTTGCTCCTCCACGAGATCCTCACCCGTGTACTTACTAAGAAGTTCATCATGTTTCATCTTCTTCACAACCATGCACTCAATCACTTTCTCATCCAGAAGAGGCACATGGACAACAAACTCTTGATCTCTCTACTGTTGATTTCCCTTGTCCCACTCTCCCATTTCTTTCGCCACATCCTCATCTTCCACGAATAGGACCGACTTAATGGAAATGACCTTGCCACTCTTGATCATCAACCTAGCCTCCCTCTAGATAGACTAGATCCTCTACCACTCCCTCGGCGCTCTGTCCTGCATCTCCTCCTCCACGGGTCGCTTGACTTTCTCCAAGATACCATTATTGTCATCGTTGTCGCCATAATAATTGCCATCAATTTGCTTGTAGATCACATACTTAGACCTCCTCTTCTTCTCTTCAGGGAGATTATTGAATATCTCTTTGATGTCGGGGAGGAATTTCTCAGTCACACTTGTACAATTGATTACTAGAAGATGCCATGTTACAATCTTCCAGCAACCAATTATACAATTGCAGCTAGGAAATTCCTCCCCGACGTCAAAGAGCTAATCAATAAGCCTCGTGAGGCGAATAAGGGGACGTCTATGTATGTGATCTACAAGTGAATTGATGCCAATTATTATGGATACAATGATGACGAGAATGATATCTTGGAGAAACTTGAGCGACACGTGGAGGAGGAGATGCGGGCCAAAGCACTAAGGGAGTGGCAGAGGATCAAGTCTATCTAGAGGAAATTCAAGTTCATGATGAAGAGAGGGGACATTGTTTCCATTAAGCCAGTCCTATTTGAGAAAGATGATGATGTGGTGGAAGAAATGGCAGAGCAAGACAAGGGAAACCAATAGGAGAGAGAGTGAGAGTTTGTTGCCCATGTTCCCCTTCTAAATGAGAAAGTGATCAAGCACATGGTTGGGGAGAAGAAGAAACATGATCAACTTCTTAGTAAGTACACAGGCGAGGATCGCATGGAGGAGTAGGTCGAGGCCAAGGTAATGCTTAATATTTAGCAATAAGACATGTTGATAAAGCTTATGGATCATCGGTTATTTTTTCAAATATGCTTCTTAACTTATATTAAATATACAATATGGAGCTTAGGTCAATCTTGAGGCTGACACAATGTTATAATTAAGACATCCACTAGGGTCCTTTCTTGTTGAACAGGGAAAAGGGGCACTGGGAAGCTCTGATCGTAGAGCTTAACAGTCCTAATTATGCCAAAGCAGGGGCCAAGATGAAGGAATTGGAAGGGAATGAAGTTGATGTGCTCGGTGCCACAGGTAAGGGCCTTGGTTACAGATACTTTGGGGCTACAAAATTACTCCCCATCCTCAAATAACTATTCGATAAGACCCCTTGAGATGAAGAAGAGGATGTGTAGGTACACAATCTACAAGTGAATTGATGCCAATTCATATTATGGATACATGAATGACAAGGACAATATCTTGGAGAACGCCAAGTGGCCCACAGAGGAAGAGATGTGAGGCAAAGCACTGAGGAAGTGGCAGAGGATCAAGTCCATGCGCTAAATTATGAGAGGCATTGAAGAGTGACCTATGTTTTTGTCTCCACAAAGAAAAACCTCCAAAAAATTTAACTGTAGAGGTTTGCATATGTAGATTGTGAATTAAATCATTTTTATGCTAGTTGTTACTGATGTTGTTGTTGTTGCTACTGCGCTTGGCGTAGTCAACGTATCTGATTCACATAAAATCATTTTTAGACACACACAGACACACTCATATATAGAGATAAAATGAATTTAAAATATAAAACACAAACATTTATAACTAATTTGTATTTATCAAAAACTAAAAATAGTTTTTTTTTTTTGCAAAAACAAGGTGAAAAAGTAAGCAGTGCTACTAACAAATACATATGCACTGCGTCTGGTGCTCCTTATTAGACATAAATCATTGAAAATACATATGTTAAATATAAACACATCGGTGAGTCATTGTTAGTCGAGTACCAATATCTATAGTGGTGTGTTGTGATATATAGTGCATCGGTTAGGGGTTGGTGTTAAACCACGCAATGCGCTAGGTTATATTAGATGCACCGACTCTCTATGTTAGTTCATGCACCAGACGCTTTTAACTAGTGTGTTGTCTTTTCATGATGCGTCGTTAATGGGTGCATTCTAAAATGTGCACCAGAATGATAATTTTTAAACTATTTTTCTCGATACAACTTACTTAACCGCCCTACTGTGTTTCGTTTAAAGTAACACACCAACGCTCCATTTGAGCTTTGTATGCGTTGATATCGATGTGTTTGTATTATAATGCATCGGTGACAGGGCATCCCATCAAATGAACAGATATGGTAAATTATTATGTATTTTGTTCCCTCGGCATTCAAAACTCTGACGTCATCAACGTTTGTGCCTCGTTCCGGCGCAGACCTCCCCTCTCGCATTGTCCATCATTTTCGTTTCTCAACAATATGTTTCCTTTCTACCATCAATTTTCTTTGTGGTCTACCATTTCTCCATCGGCATAGCATGGTGGATGGATGTATGCATAAATAGGCGAACTTCATTTCAAATTTAATTTTCCCTCCATTTCGGGAAGCCTCGGATCACCTGAGGAAGAAGTCGTGAAACCAAATATGACGAATTGTTTTCAATCATCCTGTCATGACTGATGAAGAGTTGTTTTTTATCATGGGGAAGGAGGGATCAATTGAAGAGCCATTTTCGATCATGGGGAAGGAGGGATCGGTGGATCTGGTGGCAGTGGTCATGTCAGTCCACTGGTTCGAACTTGAGACCTTTTACTCTCAAGTTAAACGAATCCTGCACAAACCAAGGGTTGTGATCGTCATGTGGACTTATGCAAATCACAATGTTAGTAGTGTTATGGATGCAGTGTGTAAGGATTTATGGGATTCGGTCAGGCCTTATTGGAACCCCATATTTAGATATGTGTTCGAGGGATACATGACTCTACCTTTCCCCTTCGAGCTAGTGCTGGAAAATGAGAAGAGGGGGGAGGCCCGACGGGAATCCCATGGAAACGAAGATGGAAAGAGAGATTTATAAATGAAAGTATATTGAGAAAATTTAGAGAGGCATGGGGCGATGAAAATAAGTCTTACACCTACAAATATCCCTCTACATGCTCGTAGGACGAGTTGGAATTTGAAATCCAATCCACTTTGAACCAGGTATAACATTTTTATTTTTATTGAACGTATTAAGAAAAATACTTTACTTTGGCGATGGGTATCTCAGATTTCTCACAGATAAATTTGTCCTCAAAATTCCATGCGAGATCTCTGTTGGGATGCATTGTTAGTTTGTCGATAATGACCATGGTATCATGCAAGATATATGCTCGGATGCATTGTTAGTCCATCAATAATGACCATGTTATTGGTTGCACTATTTTTTTTTTAAGGAAAAGCAATTGCCTTGCTATTCAATTGAATCAAAGGCAACTCTCCATTACATATAGGCTCGAAACCATTACAACGTACTCATTATGAGCTTAACATGTGATTTATAGGAATTAAACCAGGGTGGGGAGGATAACAATCATTCCTCACAACCATCCAAGCTAAACTATATTAACCTTTTTATACTATTTATAATAAATTTTAATTATACTTACTTCATGTAGTCATATTGTAATTATTTGTAATGAAAATTATTTTGATTTTATATTTATTTTTATTGGAAGTTAATTTTTATAATATTTTTAATAAATATATTATATATCTTTAATAATATTTTTATAATATTAAAATATTATAATTATTTTAAATAAAAATATTTTGATTTTATATTTATTGTTATGGACCTTTTATTATTATATATATAATTGATTTTAAATTTTGAAATTCAATATTTTAATTAGATTTCAGGTTTGATTTACAAATTTTATGAGAAGCATCGGGAAGAAAACAAATTTAATTAAAAATGAAAATTTTAAAAATAATTTATAAAGTAATGTAGTCCAATATTTTATGTTGTTGATTATGTACATTTAATAAAGATTTGGATGAAGGAGAAGTGAAAAGGAAAGTGAGGGTATAGTTTAAACTTTTATCTTCAGAATTCGGTGATACAATGTTTGGTTGATGAAATCATAGTTTTTCATTGTTTAAAAGTATGATTAAAAATAATTAAAAATAATAAAAAAATGATTTGTTTTTTTAAATTAAATTTTATCTTTTTTAAATTGATCATTTGATATATGTTACCAAAGCAGTGATCATAGGTTCTCTCCATCAAAACTATAGGTTTTCTCCATCAAAACTATGATACAACTATGTTTATTAGTAAACTTTACTTTCAAATAAAAAGAACAGAATTCTAAAATTTTCAATCATTTATATAT
>JZKD02S1676221.1:156551-181390 GCA_000966675.3 Picea glauca
ATATCAAAACTTAAAACATAATTTGTTTGTTCTTTAATTTCTTCAAAAGTAATGACTCCATCTTACTATTATATTTTCAACATCTAATTAAAATACTATAAAAAAAGTTTCCATTAAAACATAATTTGTTTGTTCTTTAATTTCTTCAAAAGTAATGACTCCATCTTACTATTATATTTTTAACATCTAATTAAAATACTATAAAAAAAATTCCATAAAACAATTTATTCTTTATTTTTTTTACAAAAGTTTTAGAATGCAAAAACCATGTATTGCCAAATTAGCACATTAATAACTCCAAATAAAACATCCTTTATTTGTGAATCATAATATTTCACAAATTAACACATAGATAACTCCACATAAACCCTTTAAATTGTTCATTATCAAACTTATATTGAGTGTGCAGTAAACCCAAGTTCTATAATGTCATTATTTAATCTTAGAAACTCTGAATTTTATTCTATTGAAATCCGGTTATAATGTATGATGAATAAAATAAACCAAATGATTTATCTTAACTTTATTTTGATGACATCTCATAATTTTTGTTTGTGTCTTTAAAAGATAATAATAAAATTTTGTTCCATTCTTATGTTTTTTTGTTTGTGTCTTTCAAAGATAATGAAAAAAATTTGTTTCATTCTTATGTTTTACTAACATAATTTCATTCTATTCTTGAGTGTGCAGTAAACCCAAGCTCTATAATGTCATTATTTAATCTTAGAAACTCTGAATTTTATTCTATTGAAATCCGGTTATAATGTATGATGAATAAAATAAACCAAATGATTTATCTTAACTTTATTTTGATGACATCTCATAATTTGTGTTTGTGTCTTTAAAAGATAATAATAAAATTTTGTTCCATTCTTATGTTTTTTTTGTTTGTGTCTTTCAAAGATAATAAAAAAAAATTGTTTCATTCTTATGTTTTACTAACATAATTTCATTCTATTCTTATGTTTTAAGAAGATAATTTCAGGATAATTTCAATCATATAAAGAAACATCCATGCATACAAGAAACACATTCATGTTTTATTATTTTTTTAATAATCTATTAAAAAAACACATTAAGTGCCCAATATTCATGTTTTATTATTTTTTTAATAACCTATTAAAAAAACACATTAAGTGCCCAATAATAACTAAGTTGTTTGGAATATACTTTCAATAAACAACTTTTTAAGATTTGTTAGTTAGAAAAAGAAATCTTGTGTTAAGTTGTCAATCCTTTGGATTTACAATATGCTCCCAAAATGTTGTTTATATGTGTAAAAACATACACTTATCTAGATTAAGAAAAAAACTTCCATGTCAATTTCCATTTATATATTACATATATAAAGTAATTTAAAAATTTGTAAAATACTAACCTCCATTCATCATTCATCCACACTACTTTTTATATTTTAATAAAACTTTATTTTAAACAAGTCAAGTCAAATAGCATTAAAAACCAAATGAATTAAATTTAAAAAGATGTTGGTTTGGGAATACCCTATCGGAATGCATTAAAAATGGGTATGTGGAAAAGACAGTCCCTACTCAGATAGCATCACTTATTAGTTGGTTCATTTGGCATGAGCGAAACAAAGCGATTTTTGAAGAGTTCGACCTTTCAATTCAAGCAGTGATTTATAAGACAATGGAATTACAAAACAGAACCAGTACTCAACCGAAGGATAGAATTCCGAGAGATATATTGATCATTCATCAAAAGGATTCTGCATTATCTTGGTTCGACGACACAACACAAAGAGATGGCAGCTTGTGTGGTGCAGGTGGTGTAATAAAAACTTTGGATGGTACAGTCATAAGATGGACCTTCAATTGTGGCAGAAGAACCAATACAAGAGCGAAACTCTTGGGAGCATGGGTCACACTCATGCTAGCAAATCACTTGTCAATACCTTGCATCCATGTGTTGGGTAATTCTAAAGTAGTTATTGAATGGCTATTAAACAAAGGAATACTTCAGGTGTTCTCGGTGGAAGGATGGAAAGCTAGAATAAAATATCTTTCAAAGAAATTTCAGTTTATTAGCTACCAACACATTTTCAGAAGCTTTAATATTGAAGCAGACACGCTTTCAAAGCAGGCCATTGAAGATCCAGAGGGCACTTTATCCTATTATCACTGGACTAATGGAGTAGAAGGACCTAGGAGACAGATTAGAATCCATTAGACATTTTTGTGTGGAGTTGTTTTTTGATCGACATTATAGATTATATATGTTTTATATTATGGGAGATATAGTTTTTGTTTTTGGTGATGTTTAACTTGACTCATCATTATTGACTAGAACTTATCTGAGACTATTAGTACTTCATATTTTTGTTATCGTAAACATGGTTCTGAATCTGACAGTATGTTCTGTAAATGGATCCTCGAATATGAGATGGAAGATGTAAAAAAATTATATGTTTAATATAATTAAGAATTTTTTTTTTGGAAAAAAATCAAATAGCATTTCTTACATCACAAAAATACTCCACTCTAGCAACGTACTTTATTTAAATTTTTTATAACCACAATTATTATAATTACTATGCTTATCACTAAGTAAACTTGTAACGTGTCATTGCCTTTTATCTCTTTTATAAGAAAAATAGGAATATGTTACTTTAGGATTTCACAACTCCTTTTCAAAAAATAAAATTATGAATGAATCCACGTTTGCTATACTATGCTACTGATTAAAATAAAATTATGAATGAGTCCTCGTATGCTATACTCGATACATAATAGGATTTCACAACTTCTTTTCAATAAAAAAAAAAAATATATGAATGAGTTCACATATGCTATTTAGAGTTAAAAAAAAATTTAAATATATTGAACCATATAACTTCTTATCCAAAATACATGTATTTGACTCAAATATAATATGAAAATGACTTAACATGCTTTGTATGTTCAAGTATATTGAGACTATAATTGTATTATTGTTGTTTTATGAAACAATAATATTAATTTTTTAAATCATTTATCATATTAAAAACACACAAATATAAAATAAAAAAAACTATAATAATGTATTTATTATTGTTTTTAGAAGGTGAAAGGTTGAATAGCCTAACCACACTCATTCGAACTATTCACGTGGATGCAAACTGCATAAGAATTTTATTTACTCAATATTGTTTCTCATTCTGGATATGAAAGCATCATTTTTTATTTTGAACAGGTAGGGAAAGTTGAAGACTCAAACGCAATGTAGTTCTACGGTTATTAGATACTCAATTCGCATTCTCGCTATGGCTTCTGACAATGAGTTGTCCATCATATATGACCTTCCTTCTAGGTTATTAGATGTTTTTTCCCCTTTACTCAAATAATAAAAATGTCATTGAATTTGAAGAACATTGAGTACTAAAGTGCCTTACCTATGAAAGCGCCTTTTTGCCAGCATTTTGAATTTCGAATTTTTATTTATTTATTTATTTTTAGCTTCTGCAGTTTTAGTTTTCTTAAAAGCTTCAACATAGTTCACAAACGTGTCGCCCACAGAGGGCTTGACGTCATGTCCCTCTTTAATATTGTGCATTTTGAAATGATGGGCTTTAATAACTGAAAAGCTCAAGGAAATTTCCCATTAAAATGAATAGATAGACGAATATTATGGGATCTGGTAATTTCTTTTTGCCTGCATTTTGAAGTTGCGAAAATAGTGGTTTTTTTTTTTTTTCTTTCTGCAGTTTTAGTTTTCTTAAAAGCTTCAGCATAGTTCACGAACGTGTCACACACAGAGGCCTTCACATCATGTGCCTCTTTAATATTGTGCATTTCTAAATGATGGGCTTTAATAAATGGAAAGCTCGAGGACATCTGCCATTAAAATGTATAGACAGCCGAATATTATGGGATCTGGTAATTTCTTTTTGCCTGCATTTTGAATTGGCGAAAATACTTTTTATTTTATTTTTTTTGCTTGTGCAATTTTAGTTTTCTTAAAAGCTTCATCATAGTTCACGAATGTGTGACCTACAAAGGCCTTCACGTCATGTCCCTCTTTAATATTGTGCATATCTTAGATGTCAGATTTGAGAATCTGCTCGGATATGGGAATTTTAATATGTGCTACTATTCACTATTCAGTGTACATATTCAAAAAGATTGGCATTGATAACTGAAAATATCGAGAACATCTGTCATTAAAAGGAATCAACACAAAATGTATGGAAGACCATCCAACCTTTCTTTTAAATACTTATTACCATTTCTCTCTATCATCAAAGAGTTGCGCTTTAGGATGCCTTCGTTCTAATGTTCCTGGTCATGGACATGTAAGACAACTTAGAGATGCGATCGAGGGGCAGATGAAAGAAGAGAGATTGTTTTTATGTGACATGAGCTTTGAGTAAAAAAAAACTCTATTATACAAGAGAAACTCAGAGAGGATGAAAAAAAAAAAACAAGTATGTTTGGTGTTCTCCCTACGTTCGATGCTTTGGTTGGTTGAAAACGCTGCCTGGAAATTTGTTTGTTGAACTTCTTTTTTTTATTATTGGGAATTGTAATGGATTTTTAGGTCACCTGCAAGATCATTCTTCGTTTAAGTATACAGCTTCTTCCAACAATACAGATTTGTCCACTATATCAAATTGTAGAGATCGCACAAGTATTTGTCTTCCTCCAAGGCTAGTAATAGAATCTGTATGGGTGGATAAAACGACATATTATCACTACAAGAGTTTTTATTTCATACTTTGATGACCTACATGTGGCTCTGGTAGTCGACTTAACAAAAATTCATGTTCTTTGTCAAAGTTTGTTTGGTTTCCTCTGGGTGTAGTTGCAGAGTCCACATATTAAGCGTCACCTCCGAACATTCCAAACCTTTCTGTGGGCCGCCATACCTCCCCCGCTACGAGGAAATATATATTCTGATGCATTCTGCAGCATTTGATGCACTTGCCACACCTCGGCTACCCGAAGAAGTTATGTACCTCAACAGATTTGCATTTTGCATCTGGGTTGGACGTTTCTTCCAATTTACTATAATAAAGAAAAGAAGTTCCACATACAAATCCTCAGGCAGGCTTCTCAACCAAATAGACGATCGAATACAGGGAGAATACCAGTCAATATATACTTGATTTTTTCCCCCTGCCTTAACTGTTGTGACATAAAACGACTCTGTTCACTTTGAAATCGGCCTGAATCGCATTTCTAAGTTGTCTCGGATGTGAATGCTCAAGAACATTGCAAAGAAAACACCTTAAACCCCAACTTTTCGACGGCAGAAGGAAATTAATACTTGACAAAGAATGGAATGTTGAATAAGTAGCCATTGCAAGCAAGCCATATCTGGAAGAAACAAGGTATTCAAAAAACTTGGATAGATGTACTTCGCAACACCGATTAAGTACAAAACCCAAAATTGATATTCAACTCATTTTTTATGAATAAAGAGTTTGAACGTCAAGAAAAGTGTGAAGGAGATTCATCAATGTACATATCTTTAATTGGTTGATGGTAGCCGAAATCACAACCGTTGTCGCAAATAACCTCAATTGTATTTTGTAACACATCTTTTTTGAATATAGAATAATTTTGGTTTATTTCTTAATAGTATTTTCCAATTTCTGGTATTTGCTTTAATTGTATTTTGTACCTTCTTCCCATGTGTCGTTAAACATGAAGGACAAGCTTTTGTTTCTACTGCTCACTACTTAAATCTAAATAAAACTTGGTCTGTTCTTTCTTTACATTTTACATTAAAAAATATTTTTTCATAGGCCATACTTATGTGGCATCGACTCTGTATTTAAAGAAAGAAATTGGACCCGTTCTGCTCCCATTCTTCGTATTCCGTAAATAGAATGAATTCATGAGTTACAACAAGGCAACTGAAATGTTGACGCAATGTTCCTGTGAAGTATGTTGGATAAATTGCAGCTTGTTCTATTTGATAATATCTGTGCATATATACTAATATCAGTACTATTGGAAAAAATACAGAAAACTTCCTCTTCGACAAAGCTTAGGCAATTATGTTTGGGTTTGCGGTATTAAACAAATATGTCGAGTGTTCCGTCATATACATCTTGTAGCCTAGGAACTTCTGTAGTTTTCAATTTATGCTTTAATTACTTAAAGTCACAACAAATTTTGATTGCCTTTAATTTAATTTAGATATTGATGTTTATGGAGAGCTATAACATCCCGCTCTGGCGCACTAAGCAAACTTATTCTTTGAGGACACTTGCTCGCAAGTGATCCGGATTATTATGTTATTAAAACTCTTGACTTTGATTATGAGGCGTTATGGGTTGATGATATGTTGTTTTACTACATTGACATAGACAGGTGCTATTGACTCGGTTTTGCTGAGTATGCAAGGTTTTGGACCTTGAGGATGTAGAGGCATCGATGGAACCCCTTGGGATCGAGTCAGGGAGTGTGCTATTGGGGTTTGATTGTTTTACTGTGATATTAGTACATCTGATTAGATGATATGATGTGGATATGTTCTGACATGATTTGTTGATGATGCAGGCTAACGATAGCTTGTCGACCAGACTCACATATGGAGTAAAGGGGTCACACACGACTACCAGAGATATTGAGGGAGAGGTGTGGATAGCAGCCCTGCCACAGCCTATTAGCACTCTCGTCGTGGTTCGAACTGTAGGTTAACAAATACCTAGTTCGAGAGGACCCACGATGTCGTGAGGGAAGATTGCGATAGTCACTCATGATGATTCTAAGGAGCGTGCAATAAGGCGGGGGCCTTATTCCTTAGAGGCCCTTAGTCTCCCACAAGTTCACCTGGTGGAGTGTTGACTCCAGGGGTTATTGATGTCTACCAATCAGTCAAGAGGCGAGTGGCACCCTTGGAGCACGTACTGCATCCTGAAGGGCACATCGCGTAAAGGAACAAATGAGGCAAGTGGCACCCTTGGAGCACCTAGTGTGTCCTGAAGGGCACGTCGCGTTGATGATGATAGATGGATGAACCTAGATGCCCCTAAGACCAATAACATGTTAAAAATATTTTAAAACAATTTCCCTAATTAAATGTCGCCCAATACAAAATCTAAGTACTAAGCCTAAAATTTCGCTAGGGGTAAAATTTTGTCTACCTTTAATATATATATATATATATAATAATAATAAAATAAAAGATAAAATAAAATAAAATAATAATATTTAAAATAAAAACCACTTAAGTAATAATTATGGTCTTCATAAAATTTTGTAACATGAAGGGAGTAAGAAATTAAATTATTCATAAGAAATAAAATTTGTGGATATAAAAAGTAAAGAGGGAATTAATTATTTTATCATTTGATAATTTAAAAAATACTAAATTAATGATAAAAGGAAAAAGGGGTTATATTCCACACCTACCTTTTTGAGTTCTAAGTAAAAAGGGAAAGAGGGAAAATCAAAAAAATAGGAAACTAGGGAAAGGAGGTAACATAAAAAGGAAAAAGGGGAACTTAAGGGAAAAAGCGAGAAGCCAACTTAGTAAAGAATCCACATTCAAGAGATTTCTAATTTTAAACTGAATTAGCAATTTCATAATAGGGAAAGCCTTTAAAACCTGTAAGGGAATCTAGTGATACCTAGGAGTGATACTAGGAGTAACTCTAGGTGGGTGAGGGAAATAAAGATAATTACTTAATTAAAGAAATTAATTTATAGAGGAATGTAGGGGATGGGGGACACTTGTACGGAGAGGAATTTTTGGGAATTTATTTTTAAAACTTTAATTAAATGAGATTTTAGGAAAGAAAGGAAGTTTGAAACTCTATAAAAGAAAGGGAGGAGAAGGAGAAAGGATCATCTTCTGTTTGCGTAACGTTACGCTGCAGAAATACCGACTTGACTGATTTACTTGTGGGGAGTTGGGATACCCAACTCGGAGAGGAGTGGTAGCTCGGCCTTGCGAGACGAGTTGGGAGCTAGACGAAACCTCTGGATAGTGTGTGGCCCCTTTGCGGATTGGGGGGCTAAGGGGGAAGAAGAGTACCCCTAGCGTTGGCTGGGAGGTACCGGTGTAGTCTCGACGGTCGGCGAGCGGGAGTGTACAGAGCGTGCAGACGACACTCGGAGCAGGCGATCAGGCAACGGTACACTTCTTCGTTTGAATGATAGAATGTTGTAGAATTTATGTTTGATCTGCATGATTGTTGGGTGGTTAAACTGAGTTATTTTTACATTGCGATGACTGAAACTGTTCTTAGCCTAGCCTGATGATTGTTGACTCCCATGGTCTTCGTTTCCGCATGACCTGACAACCCTGTGGTTGACTGTGACCTTTGTGATTGTTTGCTTTTCATCCCTAGCACGCCAGTCCTCGCCTGAGTAATCGGCCAGGAGCCTGATCTACGGTCGTCGCCTTAGTGTTAAAAGACCTATGGATCTCAACACCCTGGTTTTCTGTGCGAGGATGGTGATGCAAAGGCGAACCTTTAGCCGTCTCTCTCCGTTGATGTCCTTGCCTGATTGTTGACTTGCGTCTTCTAGAATGGCCTATGTGTATGGATTATCTTGCTTCCTTGATTGTTTATCTTCTGCGCCTTGACTGATAGAAGCTTGTGATCCCTTCGATGAGTCATCCTTATGGCCCTGGCGTTCTCTTACTGTTGTCAGCATTATTGGTATTGGTATTCGGTGATGTAAAATATTGCTATAATCTTGACTTCTACATATCGAGGGTCACTTTATTCAGAGATCTATATCCATACAGTCCTCAAAGATATCATCGCCAAGACTGTAAGAAACTGATCTTCAAACTGCATCCTTGTAATGGCCTTCATTGCATTCTTCAACCTTGAGAATCGAATCTGTTGGGTTTCAATCCTTCATCGTTAAGGAAAGTAGATGCCAACGATCCTACTGAAGAGATTGAAAATCTATGTCGGGTATTTCATAGCTATCTTGTACCAAAAATAGAATTGATAATGGATATTTGGAATTGTACGAGGTAGCGGAAGGAATGTATACTCAATAATGCATGATTTTTGTCTCTTTGGTCTTGTGTTGATACCATGACATTGCCCTGGAATATGAATTTCCCAGTATAAATTAATTCAAAGATTTTTTTTTACTGTGCTTTACTTATTTTATTAATATTGTTAATTCTAAGAATTTTTGTCTTTTCTGCTCTGCGGTTCACTTATAATTTGACTGCCTATTCCTCCATTAAATAGTTAGACAACGATTTCCATCACCAGGAATGCCTTGATGACTGTGTTTTTTTTTTTAAAGAAACCTGTAGATGACTACAAGTGAATGAGAGGCATGGCTTTTTGCCCAACAATTTATGGTCATTTTCTTATAAATTATGTGCGCATGGTTATAGTTCTGTCGTGGGGTAATGTTATTCTTAATGCATGTCCAGAGTGACACCATGTTCTTGTTTCTGCACAACGATACACTCCTCATTTGCGTTTTGTAATTTTCTATACCGACACAACGATGTGTAATTGATTGTGTTTTTATAAACTCTGTAAATTGCGCCCACCACTTGCAATGTTAAAGTTATGTATAAAATTTATGACCTCACAACAACTTCGTAAAGACTCTTGATCGATGTCGATTGTGGTGAGTAGGTGACAACGACTTATTTGGTGTGACGTCCTGGTAAGGGCAGTAAGATTTTCTTTTAATTGCCAGAACTTCACTGAATGGAAGCTGAACGACATTTTGAATGACAGTGGGGTTGTCATAAAGTAATAAATGGTAGTAAATTTTTAGTTATGAATCTTAAATGCTTAGACCAACCTCTACACCTGTACGCCTTGTTAAATGGAACAAAATCTACACCTGTGGGTGTGTCGAGTTGACTTGATTTTCATTGAAAAAGATAAAAGATTGCCTATGGCTGCGCCTGGAATTGAGCACCTTAATTAAGACAACCTAATTCAGAAATTAATTTGAGCGCTTTAATCTGAGAGAGTCCTTATATTTTAATAAATCATGATTTATATTCGGTGCCTTATTTTCCTTAATAAGACAGGATTTTATGACAAATAGAGAGAGATGTAAGATTATGATTCCATTTATAGAACGAGGAATGAATGTGATAGGGTATAGTAGTTAAAGGTTAATTTCTTATTTAATTTTATTCTTAATTTTTTTTTACTACTGTATCAATTTCAATATTGATTTTAATTTAGGGTTAATTATTTTATTAATATTATTCTTGAGTTTTTATCTAATTTAATGACTTTTGTGTCGATTTGGTAATATTGATACACCACTCACCCAATGTTGATAGTAACGTAGATCTTCTTATAAAAGAAGGTTACACTCAAATTTTCCTTGAAGTGAATTCTTTTAATTTCAGCTCTTCAAAACTCTATGCTTCCTTCCTCTCCTTAAACTCATTTGGATGAGGTAATGTGTTATTGGAATAGTAAATGATTAGTTAATTGTCATGATTATATGCCTTGATTAACTTCTTTATTATTGTAGTAATGGTAGCATTCCACTTCAAAATTGTCACTGATGATATTTAGTTAATGGTCAGACGGTGTGTTGGAAGTTAAGTCATGAGTAGCAGGTTAGTCCTAGACCTTGTAGTGGATATAGTGAATATTGTTTACATTGGCAATTGCTAAGGTCAAGTGTATGAATGTTAGATTATGTTTCTAGTTAGTCTCTATATCATGATTTATACTTGCTAGTTGGGTTGCTTTTAAGGTCAATTTTAGAGTTGCTAAATGTTGACTAGTTGGGATATAGACTGGTAACTCGATCTGTACTTAACGCCATTATTAAACCTCAGATAACAACCCCTTTAAGCCTTGATTAATGGTTGATGTTTAATTTTAATTAATGTTGCACGTAGTTTTGGTGAACGTTCAATGTGATTGGTTGCATACTATAAGGGTTCTATTTACTTGTGTATTTCATTCGGGAGCGTCGGGTCATTGGGATGATTGTCCTTAGTTCAGTAGTCTTGGTCTTCTTGTGTTGGGTGGGATGTAGACACCTCCTTGTTCCTCGGAACAGTTGCCAGCCCTGAGACCTTAAATGGTCAAAATCGATGGGAACCTAGGCTTGAGCGTTGCTTATGTGTCCTGGAGGTCCTAACCATTACAGGCTAGGACGGATGGGTAGTCAGTCTATTTTTTTCGTCGGTTGATTGTCGTCCATTGCTTCCAGATGCTTGATGTCCCTCTTAGTTTGTTATGTCGTTGTCACAGTTGCATGCATCATGTTCGTCGTCATGTTGCGACGCATAATATAATGTCTTTATTACCCTTGCACACACGCACACAAAAAAAAAAAAAAAAATTGCACTTGTTGAGAGGCTTGTTGTCGTAACAAGAAGCAGGTTCATTACAAGAGTCATCGTTTGCTGATGTCATTGCAACGAATACAAGATGAATAGATGATAAGGAATTTATGATGTTGAGACCACAATGCAAATTCATGTTTTTTGTTGCATTATGTACATCTTGCTGTGAAAATTTTCCTAGTTTCAACGAAATTTGTGAGTCGAAGAGCATCTTGCAAATTGGGAGATCATTTTCATTTGAAACAGAAACAATCCATTAATATATATTAGTATGACTACTATTCAGATAAATACAAAAAATTTATCCATTGATAGATACTAGTATGAATACTATTGAAATATATATCAAAACTTCATCTTGGCCAATACTTAGCCAGTTATTTGGACACCAAGCCCCGGGTTCGCGGTATCTAGCACCTATGTCCCATGTTTCATCATATACATGTTGCAGGAAAAGAACTTCAGTGATGTGCACTTAATTCTTTTACTAGTGAAAAGCTAACAGAGGTTCGAAAACATTGCCATTAATAAACGAAAAAAAAAGGTTTTCCCGACTCTCGGATACTTATCTCTTTTCCCATTTTGCTTTTCCTGTTCATTATGGCTTTCTGGTTTTATACTTAGTCGTATTTCTATGTACGGAAGGCTGACATGTCTTCATCTCCATATATATCCTTGCAAGACGGATCTGATCGATTGTTGTTCCATTCCATACTTAGCCAATTTTATGCCCGCCACTGCAGAGCCGGCGCCTGCGAACCCAGCTGCTTATTGTTCTGCTATATACACCTTGCACTAAAAACATCTGTGATATACAATTCTACCACGGGTTCCTCATATACATTAACTTCGTTCAAAGCATCTATATCCTCACACAAAGGATCCGACCGACCACTGTTCCTTTTCATACTTAGCGAATTTTATGCCCGGCGTTGCGGGGATGTCGCTTGCGAAACACGATGCTTATCGTTCCACTATATATATCTTGTACTCAAAACATCCGTGATCTAAAATTCCACCACAGGTTCCTTGTATACATTAAGTTCGTTCAAAGTATCTATTGTTGCTTTCCATCCCCAACAACTTCGCGTCCTTCCTCATATACATCAGCAATGCTCTTACTAGTGGCAACTGGACATAGTGGTACGAAATATACTTTCGTGATCTGCACTGTATGCGTTAACTGGTGAGAACTCAACAGACATTCGCAAGAATTTGCATTAATAAGAAAACACTAGATTTTCTTCTGCGAGATACTTGGTTATTTTTCCCTTCTCTTCTTCCCGTGTATTATCTAGAATTCCACTGCGAACTTCTCCGTCCTTTTTCCCTTATTTTCTTCCTATGTATTATGGGACTATAAAATATGGACATGATATTTTATAGAACACGTACAAATTCCGCATTCCATACCTAGTGACATTTTGGATCGTGGGTTCTCCGTCGGGCGGGCAGGCTCAAAATTGGGCCTCCATTGTTCCATGCCCTACAAATAGCACCTCGAGTTCCGTGATATACAAATTGACAAGTGCACCTGCGGACTGGCTAACTCAACATTGCACTGCTATTGTTCGGTGTCCTCCAAACAGTGCTCCCAGTTCTGCGATATAGAAATTGACAGATGGAGTGCAGGACTGACGGGGTGGAGATTGCCATTGTTTACGGATGTTAATCCCTATGAAGTATCTAACAGTATCTAAAAAAATATTTTAGTTTTAATTTTTTCTTTGTATAACAGTATCTAAAAAATTATTTTGAATACTAAAATAGCTCTTAGTAGTGACAATTGGACACAGAGTTACGAATCAGTTGAGATTGCACTCTCTGCAATATACAAATTGACTATCGGATTCTGACATCGTCCGCTCTTCCATGTTACAGATTATGCATTCCAATGTTCCTAGCGATACAATTAGAAGGTATGGGCCTCGCCTCCTTTGCGGACACTTTCTCAGCCTGTTTTGGATCCTCATGTTTCCCGGTTCACGAAATATGCAGCTCCAGCGTTGGCGGGTTGACATATGTTTATCTCCATCGATATAATCAGACAACGAATCTGACCGACCACTGTTTCTTTCGATGTTTTTCCGTTATATACATATTCCACTCTAAATTTCCATGATCTACAATTCTATTGCTCACTACTCCGTTCTTTTTCCCTTTTTTTTCTTCTTGTGTATTATGGGACTATAAAGTATGCACATGATCTATTATAGCACATGTACTAATTCCCATGATATTTTATAGAGCATGTACAAATTTCGCATTCGATATCTAGCGACATTTTGGATCGCGAGTTCTCGGGCGGGCGGGCTCAAACTTGCACCTTCGTTGTTCTGTGGCCTACAAATAGCACCCACAGTTCTGTGATATACAAATTGACAAGCGAACCTGAGGAGTGGCTGACTCAACATTTCACTTCCATTGTTTCATGTCCTCCAAACAACACTCGCAGTTCCGCAATATACAAATTGACACACAGAATGCAGGACTGGCGGGGTGGAGATTTCCATTGTTTACGGATGCTAGTCCCTATGAACTATCTAACAGTATCTAAAAATTTGTTTTGAATACTAAATTATCTCTTAGTACTGACAACTGGACACAGAGGTACGAAACAGTTGGGATTGAACTCTCCGCAATATACAAATTGATTACCAGATTCTGACATCGTCCGCTCTTCCGTGTTACAGATTATGCATTCAAATGTTCAGAGCGATACAATTAGAAGTTTCGGACCTCGTCTCCTTTGCAGACACCTTCTCAACCTGTTTTGGATTCTCCTGTTGTCGGGTTCACGAAATCTACAATTCTAGCGCGGTCACTCTACCATTGCTCACAAATGTTTCAAAGTATCTCTCATTGCCTTCCATCCCCACTAACTTCCTTTGCTTCTGGCTGTCCTACCATATCCTCTTCGTTGTTACGCGTATTGCAATCAAAAAGTTCTGAGACATACAATTTGACCCTCGTGCCCTCACCCTCAACACTTGTACGTTGCAACCCTGTTTTGTAGCTGTCTTTTTTCCCCTGCCCGCGACCTCCGTATTTTCTTACTATGCGATTAGAAACCTTTCTTGCTAACAACTGATCATGCAGGAAACCTCAAAATTATCATTAATGGCCGAAAACCTCGAGGATCTCTCCCATTATTACGCATTAAACCAAGATGTGCGGAGAGTTATTTTGTCCCTTCCGATTGTTCATCTCCAACACGTGTCCTCGTGTTGGGCCGCTCAAGATATCTACAATGCTTAATCGCTCATTGCAATATCCAACGTGTTGGCATTTCTATTTATGTAATTAGTATTGTTTAATGTTAACAACACATCATGCAATAGCCATCCAAATTGTCATTAATCAACAAAAGTCTCGAGGACATCTCCCATTCACACGCTTTCGACCAAAATTTGCGCAGGGTTATATTATCCCTCCAACTTTTCATTTCATTCATATGCTAGAACAAATAAACGTTCTTGTAGAATTATGGCACCAGGTTGACAACATTTTTGTGGAGATACAGTAAATATGTCCGCATAAGAGGACCATAGATTTCAGTGGTCCAGGGCATACTTTTACTATTCATCACGTTCTGCCCAAAACAAAGTGATTTGGACCTCTGGAATCGCTCATGCAGGCTGCGTTCCTGAGGTTTTTGACTCTAAGGAAGTGGTCTCTTGGTGTGTCGAAAAATATAATCCAGGCCAAAGAATTATTCCACTGCGCGACCATTCTCCTGTTTCTTTGTCACCTCGGCTCTTCCGCGAGATGTTAAAATTGTCAAACCCAACATTGGCGTTCAGAGGACAAGACTGCAAACAGTTTCTAGAAAAACATCATAACGGGTTGGACATCTTAGCGTACTTCATCGAAGACCCGAAAACAGTTTCTGAAGATATCACAAGGCTGCAGAAGTTCCTTTAGAAATCCATTCCGGGAAATTTCTTGGCTGGTTACAAGAATAACGAGACAGGCATCCACAACAAGCATTTCCCATATAATTATTTATATTTTGTATTTCACAGTCAAGGAAAAATACATTTTCGATTGGAGGAAGCTAATTTCAATTGAGATCTCCCAGCTGTGACAATTCAAAGAATCAAATCAATTTTATATGTCATCCTACTTGATTTTCGCAATTGTGTATTGTTGTCTGTTTCCAAAACTTTTTGTTTCCAATAAAATAAACTGTGGATTTGACCCAGTAACATTTTGGCACGAGGCACTATGGAGACACAAGGCCTCCCATTGTTTTTATGAAGTTTTTAATGGCTTTTTCTAAGTTTTCAAAGATTTACTATTAGGCAAGGATGCTCTGCGGATGTCTGGCCAGGCAACCAAGCTTTTGAACAGGAAGGGCACACTTGAGCAAGAGGAAAATCGCAGTGTCCTCATGGTCTTTGGCTCTGAGGAAAATCCTGACTTCCCTCCATGCCACATCATAGACAAGATGTTTATTGCAGAAATAGCAAGGCAATACAACCACTGGTTGCATTTTTTCCATGACAAGAAAAAAAACCAGTTCATTCCTCTACCTTGGAAATTCAAAGACTTCGTGTGTAGAAACATCAACAAGATTGACGAGTTTGCCGCCCATTTCAATAAATTGAACCTAACGTACGCTGAAAGGCTAAAAGGGTTCGACCCTAATGGCATTTTTTGAGAACATTTACTGGGTGTTGGCTTTAACACCTCTTTTATCCATACACACCTGACCCAAGACAAGAATAGTGTCGACAACAATCTTGCTTCTGTTGATTGCGACGCAGAGAGATTGCAAAGTGCCACTGAATTGTACAAACAACATGGAAAATTATCTGGTGATAAGAGTACCCAGTCCCCCGCCAACACTCCCAAGAGCACGACATCACATAGCATCGCTTTGACGGTCCACCCCAGTAAGAAAGTAACCCAAAAATCTTCGAACGAAGGAGGAGATAAGAACCCTCCTCGCATAAATTCTGATAGTTCTCAAAAAATTCCACTAGTGAAGAAGAGAAACAACAATGCAGGGCAGGCCGAGGAACCCCAAATTGAAAGTGGAAAACTGCAACTTGAAATTGAAGTTGAGCACATGCAGAAAATTGGGTCGTCCGCGGTGGAAATATCGGACACCGACTTTTTTGACATAGATGACTCCTTCATAATCCAGAGCGTTATTTTTTATAGCCAATCTAAAAGTCTGGTCATTGTAAAGAGAGATGTAACAAACAGGAAAGGAAAATCTCACTCAAAGATTAACTTTAGCGAAATGTCGTCGTCCCAAATCTGTCAATTTCACCAGGGAACTGGTGACATTCTTCATGATTCCATTCAAGGAATTGAGATAGAAAATGCCAATATGAAACAACGCCTCAACGAATTTGAGCAGGCTTTCCTTGCAACTCCAGAATTTGCCAGACCTTTGGAAAAAATCGTGCATGCTACCACTGTATCAAAGATGAAAGTATCCTCTACCCTCCTTTCATGCTCTAGAGCCCTTGTAGAGAATAACATGAACAAAATAATGCAGGTAGTTATTGAAGCCTGGGAAACATCACAAAATTTAGTTTCCTTCGGAAATAAGGCCAATGATTTGATGGAACAATTGGAGACGAATTTTAAAAATGAACAGCTTTTCTGTGATCAAGTACTGACCCCTTTTGCCAAATATGTTGACAACACATCGGAACTGAAAAGAAGACAGGAGAAACTCTCCTCGCCAAAGCGCACCAAAAAAGTAAAATCATGCTGGCAAAAGAAAGTTAACAACCTGCAGCTCATTGTTAAGTCATGTAAACAAGTCATATCAGAAAAGGAAGATTTATTCACAAGCCTGATCCAGTTGGACTTAGCCGGAACTACCAACGAGGTTCAATATCCTAACTTAATTCTCAGATCCTTGTCAGTCACCAAAGAAGCCTTCAAGGAACAAGTTGATATTTTAAAGGGGTTGTCTTTCGAAATTTTTTACAGCATACTTGAACATCGTCTAAATGAGCACGAGCGACTATGCCTCACACGATGAAGAAATTGAACAGACTCTGCATAGTATTTCAATGGATCTAAGGAAATTAGAAAATGACCTTTATGACATAGAAATATGGGATGAAACCAACACAACCCCCATGAAAAGATACATCAAAGAATGGTTCCAAGAGAGAATGGACGTCCTCATCCAAGAAGGGAAAGAACCGGTCAACAGGACTACAATGTCCATCGACGACAGCAACAAAAACGCATCAGCTACATAGTAAGTTTATACTGCCATCTTGTTTTGTTTATCAATCCAATTTAAGTCTATGTTGTCATCTTCTCTTCTTTATCAATCCACGTATGTCCTCTTTCAACAGAAAACTATAACCAAACACTCTTAACTTCTAGTTTCTTCTTTTCAGGTCTTCCTCTCTACCCTCGCACACTTCTTTCAACGTTCCTAGTTCTTGTACTTATTTCTTTTTATGGTCCGCGGGAGCCCCAATCCCAGTCTATATGAAAAACGCATTTAAATTTCCAGAAACATGTAACAAACAATATTAATTTTTGATAAATTCCAAAGAAAATTGATTCGACAATGCCCTTATTATATACTAAATTTTGGGTTTCCGGGAACCTTTCTTGTTTGTTCCAAATAAAACTAATTCGGATATGATACATTTCTTGTCTCCTATTGTATGCTATTTTTTTAGTCTTCAACAATGTTGATGTAATTTCCAGAGATATGTAACAAACATTATTTTTTTTTATAATAAGTTTGTATTGTATAGTTCGCAACGCCGCTTCTCAATTTGTATATCGCGGAACTCTTGATGTTGTTTGTAGGGCACAGAACAACAAAGACCCATTTTTGAAACCACCAGCCTGAGAATGCGCGATCCAAAAACTGACGAAGTATGGAATGACCCCTCCCTGCATGCTCTATAAAAAATGTACAAAGAAAACTAATTCGACAATGCTATATCTTTTTTGTCCAAGAAAAGCCTTAGTTTTAAAGAAAGCTAATTCGGGAAAACGTTATTACTATTCTATTGTATAATAGACATTATTTTTTTGTAAATTTCTATAGTCCGCAACTTCGCCTATCATTTTGTATATTGCGGAACTGTCGGTGCTATTTGTAGGCCACAGAACATCAAAGAATCAATTTTGAACCCACCAATTTCCAGAAACATGTAACAAACATTATTATTATTTGATAAATTACAAAGAAAACTGATTTGACAATGCCCACGATCCAAAAAATGGCGAAGTATGGAATGACCGCTCCTTGCATGCTCTATAAAACGTGTGCAAAGAAAACCAATTCGGCAATGCTATATCTTTTTGTCCAAGAAGAGCCTTAGTTTTAAAGCAAACTAAACTCCGTCTGTCATTTTGTATATCGCGAAACTTTCGGTGCTATTTGTAGGCCACGAAACATTAGAGGCCCAATTTTGAACCCGCCAGCTCAAGAACCCGTGATCCAAAAACTAGCTAAGTATGCAATGAGGGCTCCCTGCATCCTCCATAAAATATCTTTCCCATACTTTATAAAAGTAGAAATTTCATATGTATAAAACTAAATATCTACTTTATACAAGTACATATTTCGTATGTATAATTTTTTTATTTGTGATGAATTTCTATAGTCCGCAACTGCACTCCTCCGTTTCTGTATCGCAGAGAACATCAGAGGCCCAATTTCTGATTCGCGGAACTGTCGGTGTTTTTTGTATATCGCCAGCCTGACAACCCCCGATCCATTACAAAAGTACATATTTCCTATGTATAAAAGTATTTCAATGTATTTCAACTTTCTATCCATGTGTCTGTACTAGATTGCATTCACTCCCATCCCAACCTGGCAAGGACTTCGCTGCCATGCAACCTTGTTTTTAGTGACATTTCATGCCTCTTTTCATTCTTAGCTCTAGCTAAGTAAAGTAAATGTTTGATGTTCCATATCACTGGTAAAATATTTAAATAATTATCATAGTACTAAGTAGCTTTCGAATTGGATAGTTTTATTATGAGTTGTTGCGGGCATATGAATATCGATCTAAGAATGCAACCGAGACTAATCTTTTGGATGTAAAGGATCGTGTAGCATCGCATAGTATAAAGGTTTTCGGCTTGATTCCAACCTCAATGGTAGCTCCTTCATGTGTGAAGATGATATCGAATTCTGGCTTCCAAATGAAACATAGAGCACGTAGGAGGGCGTCTAGAAATCGATCCACTATAAGCATGCTATTGCATATTCCAGAATCCGAATTGAGCATTGTGTTTGAAGGAAATGAAAAGGGTAGGACTAGTCTGACTACCCAAACCTACCTACCAGAGGATTTTCTCATGTGTTGGAGAATGTTATTGATCCATATGGATATTAGTGGCCTCCCACCTATTCCAATTGGCTCATTTTGGCAGTTTTTTCCTAGTTTTTGGGTCCCTAATTTCTGGGGCCGTTTTGAGGCCCTAAACAACGTTTTTAAGGATCGTCAGGATTACACATTGTATGGAGTCAAAGTATGATGGAAGCATGTGTATTCCTCGAATAGACCTTTCTAACAGGCTATCGTGTGTCTAAAAAGGAGATCACATGCAAAAGTTATGACCCTAGGAAGTTGATGTACTAACTTACCCAAATGGGGCCCACATGACTTTTGGTGCTTCATCTCCTAGGGTTAGGTTTTTGGATGTATAGGGTTTTTGACATTACTGTTTATTGTAAAAAGGTCTTCAGAGCCTCATTGTAATCATGTTCTTGCGAATGAGTGAAACCGTCACATCTCTTCTCAAAGATAAGTCGTCGCCATTCTAGCAAGCTTGTTTTCCGCTGCATTTTACAGTTTCAACTTATTTCCTTATTGAATAGAAACCAGTTTTATTGTATATATGTTATTCTATGTTAAGTATATTTTGATAATAATATGTGTTCATTTCGTTCTGCTCATGAAATACGGATCAGTTATGCTCCATCTCTTTGAAGGTATTATAGATCAACTCCCAACTATGCACGTTGTAAGATATCTAGCGATTGAGGACCAAGATCCAAGGATCAGATCTTGTGGCCCTTTTTATGTATGGGGAAAACTGAGATCAATGCATTGTAATGTACAAAATGTCGAGAAAAACAAACTCGTTGTTGATGGTCTTGGTGTGAGGAAGATGAGTGCAGAGGGAGTAATAGAAAGAGATGTCATAAGTCCCAACATTACAGAACTGCATCCTGAGTATTCCCAACCTATTACCCACATCCATTTTTCATTACAAGAACATGTTGTTGATGATGCATAGTAGAAGATCCTCACCATGTTCTTGAGAAATCCAACAATGAGGTGCTCGAAATGGGGTTCCAAGTGATTTGAGGCTTCCAAGAAACGGAGGAAAATTCAAATTTGAAATAAATATCGCCCATTTACACATACATCCAGCCACCATGCTACAATTTGTTGGTTTGCAGAACTGATGCAACTTAGAATACCATCAAATTGTATTGTATATTAAGATAAAATTATAGTTAAAAAGAAGTTACATCATACTAGTATAACTAACCAACTCCCTGTAACCATAGACAAATTAATTAGAGATGCAATTACATTATTCTAACACTCCCCCTTAATTACATCCACTGAACGCTTCAAGATGTATCACTCTTAAATTATTCCTATGAAAATTCAAAAGCATTGTCAATGGATTTGGGAATATGTCACCCAATTGGTCTTGTGATTTACATGGTTCTACAAATCATTTCTTGTTGATATAGGTGTGGGTGTTTCCTTGCAATTTTTTATTGCTATCTCAACACTACCTTGCAATTTTTCATTGTTGTCTCAACATTGTCACCAACCTCCTTTCGTCCAGGTTTTCTTCACTATGGGATTCATCTTTGAACTTGCTTCTTCTTTCCTTTTGTACCCACAGAAAACATAGATGTCCATATAAAAAGAAAGCCATCTACTGAGATACATGGGTACTTGCCAGTTCTCTAGGAATCCTTTTTACATACATGGTTCATCAACACATTAGACTCCTCTTTAATCATAATTTGGTCCTAACCATCTCACATTCTGATATTACTTCATCTCCTAATAATCTCACATTATGAGATTACTCCATATCATATTCCCCCCCTTAATTGAAGATTCAACTTCTCTGATTCAACATCTAGCTACATACAAGTACACCTACCACCCTCATACCTACCAAGTGGTTAATTCCACAACTTGATGCCACATCCTCTCTATGCATGAGAGGGATACTCCATGCACTATGACACTACATGTAGGCTTGAATAAGAGGGCTTACAACAAACCTAGGGAAATCAAATTGCCTACGGATAGACTTTTACAACTAGGACCAAAATTCTATGGGGTGTCAGGTACAACCAATCATTCACCCCCTCATTACAAAATTTCATGTCAAGTACAACATTTCATCACTTGGGTTTTCATCTTGCTCGTTTTCCCACACGGTCGGCCTCAATTTTCCGTGCGATCTCGTGTCGATGCCTTATCTCCATCACTTCATATTGGATTCCTTCTCTCCACCACTTCATAGTGGATTCTTATATTTGTTGGTGACTCTAAAATATTGTCGTACCAAAACTTTTTGTTGCAGATAGTCTCTGTGCCATCTTCAATGGACCACAAAAATCCTCGATCTCACTACTGGAGACCTTTCTTGTGGACTTTCTGACTAGTATTACGATCCAAATCTAATCTTTCTTATGACTAACCTTTCTTCACTTGGGATCTTTCCACCCAGTGATTCCTCGACTTTCTTGTCTTTTTCACTCCACGCTTCTTGTTGACTATATGGCAATGATTTCTTCTTGCTACCTACATGACCCTTTCTTACAACAAATTCTTCTTGCTGACTTTGTGACTCATTCATCGATTTTGTTGATCCTTTATTTTGTCGATGCACACGATTTTTCGATGCTTTCTTCTTCTAATTCTTGGTTTCACATATTCTTCTCCACATTTCCTTGTCTTGCTTAATTTCCCTTGGGTTTATCGCTCCACACCATCACACGATCTATCGATCCTTTCTTGCTTTAAATATTCCTCAGATATTCTTCTTGCAATAGTGATAGCCCGATTCTTCTTGTATTTAATCCAAATTACAATTCCTCTACGACTTCCTTGTGTTTATCGTTCCATCCCAGCGATACTTTTTTATCAATTCACTTCTTGCAACGATCTTTCGATCTTGCCTTTATCGCTTTACTTCTTGTAGCAATTTGTTGATCATGCTTTTATCACTCCACTTTAGTGATAACTTTCATGTAGCGATTCTTTTGCTACTCAACGATCTCACTTGGTATGTTTTATCGCTCTTGTCTCTAAAAAGTGGATTCTATTCCCACATTACACTGTATCTTATCAAATAATTATAAGATAATTAATTATAAAAATGGCATGCAATTTACTTGTGCTGCTATATTTGATGAAGTTTATTTAACCTTTTCAAAGTTGACAACTCACATCTAAAGTTAAAGTTTTCAATAATGTACCCTTTCTAGCTTAATCACACCTTGCAAACTACAAACCCTTCAACAATTCTACCGATATTTTTCAGCAATTTGTCAAATCTTTTTCAACAATTCGTCAACTTTCATGCAACGATTCTTCTACTTGTCCGATCATTTCTTTCTTGGCATTTTCTCCTTGCAGTTTCTTTTGTATGCATTACTTTATTGCAGCAGCTCATCTGCTTTGGTGGCTCTTGGTGGCTTTCCTTCTCTATTGACTGCTATCAAATTTCTTTATAAAAGTTGAAGCACAACTCCACCCTTCCATATTCCTTTTGGCACTCATCGTTGCAACGACTACATTTATGGCCAATTGCAAAGCTTTGTAGTACGAGGCCATTTCTTTGGCTATGGTCTCGATATCAATCTCAAGAGAAACTCCATTCGCAAATGCTCTTTTCTTCTTCTTCTTCTTGTGAGATTTATGTATATTCTCTTCTTCTTTAGCAATTATGTCTTCAATTCTCTCTTCCAAATTCTTCACTGCTTCAATTCCATTGCCTTCCTTTCTCTTAATTTTCTTCTTCTTCTTGGAAGCTTTTTCTCTGATTTCCATATCACGAATCCTCCTAATTTCCTTAGGTGCCTCTTCTTTAATCTCCTGCTCCTTTTGTAATCTCCACTTTCTCCTCAATATCCACTCATTGGAACTCTTCTTTTTCTTTTCCTTCTTACATTTCTCCGCCAATTCTTCGTCGGTCCGCACTTCTTCATTTCCACTGTATTTTGAAAGTGTTCTTTTCAAACACCTATTTCCCATCGACATTAAAATATTTATGGGTTTTCTTCGAAATTCCATCTTCATGATATACATTTGTGGAACTAAGTCTCCTCTTCTTTATCGGTCCACGATGACTATTATTTTTCAACGCCTAACCCTTCTTGGTCCATGATTTCTTAAGAACCTTTTGTCTATCTTTCTCCATGGTCCTTGGGCACTTGGGCCTCCCATAAAGGAGTGAGGCCTAGGCCTGCTCTGATACCAATTGTTGATTTGCAAAACTAATGCAACTTACAACACTATCAAATTATATTATATATTAAGATAAAATTATAGTTACAAAGAAGTTGTGGGACATTAGTATAACTGACCAACTCCCTATAACCATAGACATTAATTAAAGATGTAATTACATTATTCTAACACAATTAACCCCAACGAAGGTTACACAGTAAATGTTCTACCTCATGTCCCTTACGACATCGTTATGACGAAGGTGACACAAAGAAATGGCAGACTGGAAAGGAAACAAACGACAAAGGAAACAAAAACGACAAACGACACAAAAGGATAGATATGTGCTGGAAGGAAGCGCAGATGTCAAAGGTGTGAATGTCGAGGGACAAAAATTCTAATAGTTAGACGATGCCATTATGGTTACAAAGAAAATTAAAGTAAATGCTTTCTAAATATACACAATGTACATTCCTTGAAAAACAAGATGCATATATATGACAAAAGCCTATTTGCATACCCAATATTGTGTAACGACCTATTGATTATTGACAATAATGTAGAGACTATCACAGCCTCTGTAAATCGAGACTTGAAGGTGATGCATTCATGGAATTTAAAACCTCTTTTCGATGTAGTTTACGTTTTTTACTATTTTTGGTCATATTTTTTGGTTAATTTTATCTGGACTCGGGTAAAAATTTGTTGGAATTGCAAATTTCAATTGTTAAATCTACATAATTTAAATACTCTAGGAGATTGTTAGGACAATGAATCTATTTATGCATTCAAAAATGCAATTTAAGAAATGAAAAACTATGATATCACCAATAATTGTATCGTCAGAATATGAAGATGGTCGTTGAAAATGATTAACTTTCAATTTAAGCTTCTCCTTCATCGAGATCTACATTAAATGTACAAGAGCAACAACAACACGATAAGCCAATACTTATTCCATTAACATTAAGTGATTGATTAATGTGTACACAAGTGTAATTAATGTATATAACTTCCACGCCTACATGGATTTATAAACTATTTATTTAATTTTAATTTTTTATTTAAATTTGTTTTTCTCCCGAATCTCCTCATAAAATAAGATAAAATTTGTGAATCAAAAGT
>JZKD02S1676221.1:218330-229428 GCA_000966675.3 Picea glauca
CAATTTGTATCTGAACATTTTGGCGATTTAATAAAGAAGTGATTTGAGTTTCTCCAACCTACTGTAGTCTTTTCGAGTGGATTCAGTGAGAAGGAAAGGGACCACCTTCCTCACAAACTCCCCTCTGTTGTGAATTTTACATTAAACTGCTTTGATTAATCACAATTGTGTGATTTATTGGTTCAAAAATTTCTAGAATACATTTGTTGTTACAATTCAGTCCCTTTTTGTTAATGTGCATCAGTGTGTCTCATGAGAGTTAGAATAAATTGTTGTATACTGCTAGAGAATTGCTTTGAAAGTTAATTCCTTTTCTGCATTAGATTAAATCTTTGTTTTCAAGAAAAAGTAAATAGAAGTGTGAATTCCCTTTCTGCAATTAAGTAGACTTCCTTTCAACAATTAGCACATAACTTCCTCCTGCAAGAGTAATATAAAAAATTAGAATAGATTAGATAATCCAGGATTCTTATACACTCATCAAATTCTACTCATGGAGATTAGATTTCAATTATGCAAGTGTGATTTCAATTCTGCAACAATAGATTAGAACTCCAACTATGTCAGCAACTTGTGTTAGTGTTCAACTTTTCAATTCTGTTTCTTTTAGTGTTAATTTACCTTACTGCAATTTGATTAATGTTTGCTTTCATAATCTAACATAGACTGTGCACAATTATCTTACAATAACAAAACTTCCTGGGTTTGACAATTCATATTGAACACCTTAATTATCTATTTATTTAGACAATTAAAGTGCACAATAGTACAAAAGGGCCACATTCGACTAGACCCCTCACCTTGCAAGAGATAGATTTCATTGTCTTAGAATAAGCATGAGACATGGAAACTTTGTATTGATTACAAATCCATCAAAAAAATAATAGTCCATGACTAGTATTCAATCTCGAATTGATGATAATAATTCAAAATCAACTCAAGGGTGCAATTTTTTTTAAGTAAGATTCATCTAAAGTGATGTTATTAACATGTGCCAATTGAACAAATTGATGTGGGAAAAATCAACCTTCAAGTTTAAAAAAAGTTTCTTGGAGTGGTTGGTCATGCATTTCGACATGATTAATTCCCTAACAATGGTAATGATGATGGTGGATGACATCTTGCACCCATTCACCTATTCTTTTCTAGTCGCATATATGGACAATATCCTTGTCTTTAGTAGAACCTAGGAGGAGAAATATAAGCCCATTTAGAAAGTCCTAAGCACCTTGCAATAACACAATTTTTATGTCAATCTATAGAAGTGCTCATTTGGCATGAAGATAATTCAATATCTCAAATACATCATGGATGAGCATGGCGTGCATGTGGATCCAACCAAGATCCAAGTCATTTATGATTCACTAGCCCCAAAGACACTAACAAAGCTTCACAATGTCTCAATATCCACTAGCTTCTAATGTAGGTCTATGTTGGTTTTTTTTCATATCACTTGGCCCATTAACCAAGTGACCCTAGTTAGATCAAAATCCATGTTTGTTTTGGCCAAGGAACAATATAAAGCATTCGAGGATCTAAAACATCACCTCTGCTCAACACCAATCCTCCTTCTAGCAGCCTTGTAAAACTCATTCAAGATTGAGACATATACCTCAAATTATGTTGTAAGTACAGTCCTCACTTAGCATGGACATCCCATGGCCTATGACATCGAGACACTCTTTGACATAGTGTACAAGTACCCCACCTATGACAAGGATATGTATTGTGTTATGACCTAAGGGGAGCATATATAGGGTTAAATGTATATGATATGACCCCAAGGGGGGCATATATGGGTCTAAATGTATATGTAATGTGTAAATATATATGTAATAGGGTCAACCTAATAGTAAAGGGGCCTCTTCTGTAGGTATGAATAGGTATATATAGAGATCATGTATTCATTATTGTATAGAGGTGAATTGTAGTGTAGGAATGCAATTGGTTACGTGGAGGAGTTTCTCTTATTCTTTAAGAAGTTATTGTATAAATTATATATCTTGTATTTTTTCTCCACGCTTACATTCTATACATGGTGTGTATTTCTATTCCATTATGATATTTTAAGCATTTGGAACATTACATTTGGTATCATAACATTGATCCTAGGGTTTTGCTTCCTCAAGCAATTCATTTTGGAATTGTCGCTATAACATTTTTGGGGGACTACTTCAAAAATGCAAACTTAGATGCTATTTAGAAGACATATCAAAGTACTTGTGGCACAAATTTTAGCCATGTATCATTGTACTTGCGGAGATACACCCAGTGGAAGATAGGGTTTTTGACTAGTCCTATAACTAGTCTCAAACAGGGGTTTCGGGTAAAACAACCATATTTTATTCATAGAAGATCCAAATTATGTGAGACTAGTTGCATTGGAAATAGGACAGTCCATAGTATTTTGGGTACTAATTTCATAATCATTTATCCAATATTGGATGTGTAGAATTTTGTACAAGTTCACTCTCCAGAATAGGTCAAAATTCAGCAAGGTTTGGGAAAGTTACCATAACTTTTATTTGACACACCAAATTTTGGTCATACTTGTGGTATTATAGAGAGGACATTTCAAAATACTGCAGGTAGAAATTTCATACTCACGGGGTCTGAAATTTCATAAATACATCGAAAGAAAGTTCGTTTAGAAGGACAAACTCTAAATCAAGGTTTTCAAAGGTATGTTCACTTAAAACTATCATAACTTTTGATCGAGATGTCTGATTGAGGTGATTCAAAAGCCAATGGAAAGAGAAAACACATAAGATTATATTGGAAAGTTTATTATAACTATTTGATATCATTATCCTTAATATACTTAGTTTGTAAGTTGAGGGTTGTGGTTAGACCTCAATTAAGAATCAATGGAAATACATAAATTTACAAGAGATGAATATAAAGATGAAATCAATCCCGTGGAGTCGTTGAGTATGTTAAAAAGACCATTGTAAGACTCCTTTTCAAGAAATCCTTAAGTTTGATGACGAAGCCTTCAAATGGTGGTATATCTTTGATGAAAGTACTGGATTCTCCCTCTCATGGGAAACTTTTGAAAAACTCTTCTCAAATAAATGGATCAAGGATAAAAAAAAATGGAGGATATGCATAAAATTCAAGTGGAACTAAATGAATCAAAATAAAATGTAACAAAATTGAAAAATCGTAATGAAGAGATAATGAAATATATTACAAATAAAAATGATGAGTGTGTTAAGATGCAATCCCCTAATGAATCACTCATTAAGGAGGTTAAGAACTTAAAGCAAGAAAATAGTAGCAAAGAAAAGTGGGAAAATAATGATTGAAGGGAAGAATTGAAAAATAAAGATGAAGAGATGTGTGGATTAAGAAACCATAATAAAAAAATATTAGATGAGTTTAAGAGATTGAAGGAAGGAAAGCAGAATTATCAAAATCAAGAAGAAACAAAGATCTTGGATGAAGAATCTACCAAAAGACTAGAAGAGGAGATTTGCAAGAAGTTTGAGGAATCCCTAAATAATGAAGAAGTAAAATAAAAAATGCAAGCCAAAATTGAAGAAGGACATCATAATTTGATAAATGGGGCAACATTGTATCTTCAAAAGGAGAAAGAAGAGAAGATTCAAGAAGGTCTCCAAAAGATACTTGAAGAAGTTGAGCTTCATCTAGAGGTTGTACATGCCAAATATAATGGTATATCTCCAAGGATAGAAAAATAAAAGACCAAAAAACAAGGATATAGGATTTCATTGTCTATGAGAAGAATATATATGAAATGCATGTGCAGAGTGAAGGAAAACTATCAAATGTGAAACCATATCGACACCCTCATTACCAAGAAATATTTCAAGGAAGAAAATAAGGTCAATATCAAAATTATCAAGGAATAAGATGGAATACTTTTCAATATTCATGGAACAAGTCATCACAAAACCATTATTCAGCAAGATATTATCATAGACCAAAATCTACTACAAATTGGAGAAGATTCAACAAAAATGCATGGAATCAAGGGAAAGAAACTTATGCAACAACTAGCCACCAAGGATTACGACCGAAAAGAATTGATTTTGGATGGATGGGTCATCATCAATGGAAAGAAAAATCCAAGAACACAATAAAATCATATTACTTGGTTTCATCACATGTGAAGCCTTTGATTGCAAAGCTTTGAGGACAAAGCTTTTTGAAGGAGGGTACTATGTAATGACCCAAGTGAGGCATATATAGGGTCAAATGTATATGATATGACCCCAAGGGGGGAATATATGGGGATAAATTTACATTTAATATGTAAACATATATGTAATAGGGTCGGCCTAATAGTAAAGTGACCTATTTTGTAGGCATAAATAGGTATATATAGAGATCATGTATTCATTATTGTATAGAGGTGAATTAAAATGTATGAATGTAATTGGTTATGTGGAGGATTTTCTCCTATTATTTAAGAAGTTATTGTATAAAGTATCTATCTTGGAGTTGTGCTTCACGCTCACATTTTGTACATGGTGTGTACTTTTGTTCTGTTATGATATTTTAAGCATTTGAAACATTACATACTACATTATGTAAGAATGTTGGTAATGTAAGCATCATATTGTAGAAAAGGAAACTATCATCCAAATTAACCACAAGCCCTGGAATTCATTTAGATGTATGGAAAATTATATAATGACCGCCATCAAATGTGGTCCATGTACCTTCAACATGTCCATGCAACATCAAGTACAAGAAGGGAAATACAAATGTAGTTATTTCTACCTTAGCCAACCTCCAAGTGTGGCCCTAATAACAAAATACTTTCAACTAGCCCCAATGGTATGAAAATGATCTTGAATTCACTGTTACTTACTATACACTAGGTGCATGTAAAAAGTTTCATACTTTCACCTCCATGGTGGATTTTTATGCCATTTGGACCATCTCTACATTCCTTCAAGTAAGCTTGAGAATTTGATTTAGTAAGTGCATTACAATTGGGTGGCAGGGCACTTCGATATGGAGAAAATAATGGTAGTATTACATAAGTACTTCCACTAGCCAAAGCTCTGACATGACATTAACAAGTATGTCATAGCATGCATTGCATGTGCCATCACTAAACATATTATCAAGAGGAAAGGACTATACACTCCTCAACCTAATTTAGATAAGCCTTGGGAGTTAGTCTCCATGGATTATATGTCAGGCGTTCCCTCAACTAATAATGGTAATGATTGTGTATTTGTGGTTGTTGATCAACTCTTTAAGATGACAATTTTGGCACCCTACAAGAAGCGTTTCATGACAAAATACATTTCTAATCACTTCTCCAAACACATTTAGGTTCATTTTTGTTGCCACAGGGCATTGTTTCAAATAGGGACAACAAATTCCTAAATACTTTTGGTTTAGACTATGGTGAATGATGGACATCAGGCTAACCAAATCAACTATCTTCCACCCTCAGATCGATGGAAAAATAGAGTTAGTCAACAAGATGATTATGCATATCCTCAGAATGTACAATTCCAAGCATCCATGTAGTACATGGGATGAAATACTTCCTCATGTCCAACGTAGATATAGTAAATCCCTTATCGATTATATTATCGCACATACTTTAGGTTGGGAAAATCCTGACCCAAACCATAATATGGCGACAACTAGGAGAATACCTACCCACTTTCACCTCAGATAGGTACTCCCGTCACTTTAGAGGTGAAGAGATCACCTAAAAGGGGGAATCCCAGCTGACCTTAGGGGGAAATGAGATGGAAAGTGATACTTATGAGTGGATTTCCCTGTAGTTCAAGTTTCTAAATTGAATAAGGCTTGAGAATGAGTCTCGGTAGTGGTCAAATGGTTACCAAGAAGTTTGAGTACCTGTAAAGGATGATAGTACTTGCCCGAGACACAAGAAACATCAAGTATACAATCTATATGTTAAGTGGAAAATAAAGTTAAGCTTATTGTCCCTATTTGCAGCAGTCAACAAATATATATATCAGTGAAGAAGTGTTTGTTAGAGTTGTTAAACAAGATGATAAAAGTCTAACAAATGATGCAAGAGATAAGCTAGTAAATGCAAGTACAACTCAAGTATAAAAGCATAGACTTTAACATCAGTGTAAGGTTGTTATAGACAAGTATTGCAGAGATGTATTTGCAGCCTTATCTCTGTAGAAAACAATTTGTTACAGAAAAAAAGTTATCCGCCAAAACTTGTAAAGAATCCACCCAAAATATGCGCTAGGACTAGTAGATTATGCTGAAAAATTCTTTGCAAACGCTTCCCCCTCTTCCCTGGGAAATCAACGCAATGGAGACCATTGCTTCCTAAGGACACAGGATTGATCCAGGTGGATATCGGTGGCCACCCACCTATTCCACGGACTCGAAAAATAGTGTTCCATCTTGGCAGTTTTTCGATAGTTTTTCAAGTTCCAAAATTCTGAGGTCGTTTTAAGGCCCTAAACGACGTTTTTTGGGGATTTGGGGCCCAGGTCATTGCCAAAGGCACTTACCTGGGCTAGTCGAAAACCATTCTTCTCGATTATACCTTTCCAACTGTGTATCAAGTGCCCCAAACAAAGATCGTACATAAAACTTATGCCCCCGGCAAGTTGACGTATCAACTACTTGCATTGGGGCCCGCAAATCTTTTAGCATTTCATCTACCAGGGTTAGGGTTTTGGATTTTACTTATGTTAAAAAGGTCTTTGGAACCTCATTGTAACAATCATCTTCTTGCGAATGCAAGTAGCCGTCATATCTCTTCTCAGAGATAAGTTGCCACCATTCTAGCGAGTCTTTCACTTTGTATTTTTACAGTGTCTGTACATTTATTTCATTAATAGAAATCATGTATTACTGTATATCTTGGCTTCTGGTTATATTTCCAATATACCTATGTTATATTATTGTTCTTCTTTCAATATCTCAATATATTTATGTGATATATCTCTACTCTCATTTCGTGCCGAAAATAATCCAGATCACTCTAGCTGCAAGTCTGGTCTCCTCTTGAGTATAGTCTGCCCATAAACGATCAAACTTAGGAAATTTGGATCGCCCACTGATACTTTGAATGAATGGCTCCCAATGGCTTGGAAGACCATTAAGGGTAATCATGACAAGTTCTCTATCAAAGATGATTTCACCAATAGCACCCAATTGACCTCTGATCTCTGAAATCTTCATGCAAAAGGTGGCAACTGTATCATACTTCATCATCTTGAGATTCTGAAGTTGGTGTCTCAAGCCAAGTGCTCTGTTGGTGTTGTTTTTCTCAAACAACTTCTTCAAGGCGTCGTACATCTACTTAGTTGTCTTCAAGTTAGAGATGTGAGGGATTAAATGGTCTCTCATAGAATAGATGATGATCTTTCTCGATTTTGAATCATTCTTCCTCCATTGAGATTTTTTTGCATCATCAGTTGATTCTGGTACAACTTCTTCAACGTACTTCATTAGGTCACTCTCTTCTAGAGTGATGAGAAATCTAGATTTCCAAGAACTGAAGTTGGTTGTTCCATTAAGCCTATCTTCCACCAAAATACGGTTCACCATGGTTGTTGGAAAAGTGCAGAAACTTTAACCTGAGTTGCAATTGCAACGAAACAACGAATTGCAGGAAAGGTACGACGAACTGTTGTAGAAGGTCAATGCCTGTGCAATAGTCTTCTTTCAAGAACAATGTTCTGATACCATGTTGGAGTTTAATGTTGTGCAATTACATTCAATTACTTTACAAATTTACATGCACTGAAGCATAAACAATGAACAATGGTAGTAGTAATAACCAAGATCACAAGAAGAATAACCATGCACAGAGACACAGGTACAGTAAAAAATGCTAAGACAAAATGATTATAATAGATTGATATATTATTACAATTACGAGTGTTCCATATATAGGGAACATCCATGAAAAGATGTGTCTCTTGAATAATCAATAACTATTTATTATTATCATTTACTTTATGATATATGATATATAATAATCAATAATCATATTATTAATTATTATTCTAAGAGAATGTTTTCCGATGTTCAAACATCAACAAATGGTACGATGGTTGATTAAGGGATTTCCCAGTAGCAAACCCATGCCCAAAGAAGACCACTTACTAAGACACAATGTCAACCACAAAGGTGAAGCAAGGCAAAAGGCATAATGTCCAAGCACATATCATGAAATCTAGAGCAATCTAAGATACAACATAATCAAATGGCTTAGGTATTGAAATGATGTTTACCATAATACTGACTTGTACCTCATGGAGCAAGGCCCATTGCCCTATGAAAGCCAACTGGTGTGGTGGATGCCATCTGTAAATCTGTGACCATTTGTGGTGGTGAGTGGGTTTTCCATCTGTGCAAAGCATACTGTTGGTCATGTAGTTTTTCGACACTCCATATCTACAACCTGAAGACCTCGAGACATCATCTCCTTAATTATTCACAAAATGGGGATAACAAAACTTATAGTTGAAGTTGGCAAAAGATGGTGCACTATTTGTGTAGTGTCTCTTCTATGAAATTAGAGACATAAAGAAAGGGATGAAATATTGCATGAAAGAGGTGGGAGAAGCTCATTGTGGTGTTATCAATGCACACATCCGAGGGCAACAATGGCAAGATGAACTAGAAAAGAAAATCTAAGACATGAGCTCCACTAGAGATGCTTGTGCAATTGACGCAACAATACACACTGTACAATCCGAAATTCGCCAAGAGATGTAAATGTTTTCATGGGTATTCAACTTAGTAGGAATATGGAGATTACCCTTTAGGTCGACTCTATTAAGCAATTTCTTTATTTCTTTACCGAATGGTGACCCACTTAAAGATTGCAGATGATGTAGTGACCCCCTTGTCCAACTCACTCTTTTGCTATTACATACCCTTCCTAGACATCCTCAACCCCCAGCAATTTAGTGCCCCTCCAAATGAAAACAACAATAAACAAACTTCCAAGGAAAACTTTCGCACAAGGAGAAGAATGAAAAATAGACATCCTCAACCCCCAAGCAATTTAGTGCCCCCTCCAAATGAAAAGAACAATAAACAAACTTCCAAGGAGCACAAGGAAAATAATGAAAAATACATTGGTTTGATGAGGTTTAAAAGAAACCATGATTTCAGTTTCTCTTTTTTTTTCTATGTTTTAGTATTTGTTTTTAGAGTTATCTATTTGTTACACTGGTTTGTTAAATAGTGTACTTGGCGAGTTATATTTATTATATTTGGCAATGCAAGGCATATATTTATTATATTTTTTGGTTTTAACTACTTGGCATTATAGCAGCCCCCTTTAATATGTATTTCACTATTACTTAAAAAATATTAAAGTCTTCGAAAATCTTGATCTCAGAACAGTTAAGTCTTCAAAAATCTTGATTCCAGAACAGTGGAACGACAAAGATTTACATAAAATTGAACATCAATTACTCTGTGTTTAGTGTTTATCAATCGATATCATAAATCACAAGTTCAAATTGGCTAACGTAAGTATTAATGTTAGTATTGGCTTGCGGAGGGCCATCGATAGATTAAATGAACGTTCTTTGTCGTGTTCCATTTTTTTGGAGGTGCCATTACAAATCTGGAAGTGGTATATGAAACAAGTAGTAAACACACAGCACTTTCACAGCAACCTTTTCTAACATCCATCTTAAAAAAATGCATCTCCCATATACACACAGCACCATTCACGGCAACCTTTTCTCAAAATGCCTTGGCACGTAATAAGAAACTCCCATATTGCCACTTCATCATGCAGATAAATCTCCCATGTTGCTATTTTCATCATGAAGATTCTTGTAGTTTATTGCTATAAAGTGTTGATGTGTTCAGTTCAATAATACAAGTTCATCACAGAGCACAAGAAACACGAAATCCAAGAGTGGGTGTTCGTCTAATCCAATTTGCTGTTTAACTATTCAATTATGTTTTTTATTGTTCTAGATATTTTGCACCTTAGACTGTCTTTTATTGTTGAAATTGTTGAATTACATTCCACAAATGCATGTCGGTAAGTGATTTGAATAAAACTATTTTGATGTCTTGTTCATTGATTCAAAGTTTGGTCACTCGTTTTTAAGTCTTAAACTTCTGACACACATCAAAGGCTCTTTTCACCCGCCATACTTATAACACAATTTCACATTTAGTTCCTAAAATTGTTACATGAAATTTGAAGGTTTTTTTTTTCAAGTTAGCAAAACTCAATATAACTCCATGCTTATTAGGCACGTAGCTTGAAAGGTATGCAGCAGTTGTTCATGAAGTTTTTAACTGCTGCTTCAAACTGGCATAAGACGCTTTCCATGACACCGAATTTGCATCCAGTATCCATTTCAATGGGATGTGAGCTGCCATCAAAAAGAGAATTCCTAGCCTCGGATGAACCCCATTCTTCTTCAGCTGACCACTTGATTTTATTCAATTCCCATCATTTTTGCTTCCATTCACTTGCCCCACCTTGTAGTCTAACAAAGGGATGCCCTTGTCTTCAGAAGAATTACCACCAAGGAGATCATCAGAAACATGCTTTAGAGCTTTGAATAGGGCTGAGCCATATCACATACAAGAGTCTTCGAGCTGCAATATTTTGTTCAAATCCTGCATGCTAAAATCATCTAGGCATACTATTTATGTACAGAGAGATGATTGTGTACTACCAAAATCTGAGCTGCAGCATTGATAATGGCAAAATCAGGAGTGGCATGACCAGTAGGATGGCTCTGTTCATTGAAACAAAATTGCAATTAGGACCCCCGATGTGATCAGGTAGCTGCAGTAGTCGTAGTTTCATAATATGTTAGCGGTGTCATTTTCTGCTGCTGAGAAGCATCCTGATCCTCTTCATCATTTTCTGCATTCCATAGGAAATGGGCATATGATCCAAGAACAGTGCTGCAAAAGAGAGCCAATTAGTCAGGTAACATCAGTTTAAATGGTTTCATATATTAAAATCCATAGATCTAACACACTTTTATAGCCATTTGAGATATAAAGCTTCGCACCCTTTGTACATAATCTATAATTAAATTTAAAAGTTTTAAAAGCATCATAATGACAACCCACCAAATCCTTATCTAGGCATATCTTCAGACTTGTACTA
>JZKD02S1676221.1:237941-254528 GCA_000966675.3 Picea glauca
CTTCGACACTCACTGCCGAGGTCGTAGAAACGACCATCCAACTTACCCAGATACTTCAAGATTTTTTTTTTGAGCCTGAGAGTCATTTTCTAGAAGTCGTGCAAAACCTCAAGGGCACGGTACTGTCAGTCATCGAGATCATTCCATAAAGTAGTTGGCTCGAGGACGATCCATATAATAGTGGTGGAGGCCTGTTGGCACCCAAAGTTTTTGGTTCAGTTTTGTGTGCGCACACAAATGAAGTTGTGTGCGCTCATTCCATAGATTTGCACGCACCTAAGGAAACTTGTGAGGAATACCCCATAGTGCACATCAGACTAAGTTTTGTTAGTACCATGCCAAGTGTAAAGACTACCAAGTGTGCATAGTTCTGAGTTTTTTTAGTTGCGTCGGAAACCAAGAATATTCATGCCAGAATCAAGAAAAGAATCACTGAGAAATATGCCAGAATGATTATTTATAGCATATGAAGACGTGGGGCAACCAAAAGATGAGTTGGTCAGGTAGTTAAGATTTCCCTTGATATAGAGAGTCTACATGGAGTGCTAGCAGGCACCAGAAGCATGCGAGGCAGTTGGATTAAACAAGTGAGTGGAGAAAAGAAGAAATAGACAATGCTCCCCAACAACGAAAGATATAAAAGGGAGCTCTAAGATCAGAACAACAATTAGTTAGTCTGTTGGTTGCCTATTTGGCTAGTCAAATAGTTTAGAGTTAGCTTAGCTACTAGTATTGAGCTCACACCGAGCTTGTTGCAATATTATGATGTTTTGAATATATTCCTGTGTCTTTGATATGTCTGAGTCCTAAGGCAAGGTGCATGGCACATTATGTTGTATTTTCACTGTTTTATATAGTAATAATATGAAGTTTCATGGTTGTCATAGGAAGATGTTCAATGCACTGTATATCTTTGGTGTGACGGTATGCTTCCAGTAAGATATGGAATTTTTGATCTAATATGTGTTTGTTATGAATGAGTTGAATATGTGTGTGTATAGTTTTAATTCTTAGTCCTAAATAGGTTATCATATCTAAGTTGCATGGATGCCAATTGCAGTAATGTTTCGTATGTTTAATCCTTCACACTTGTCACAAGACCTTATGGTCTTTGTGATCCTCTCTGCATCTCGAGTGAGACCTTTCTCGACCTTGGATGAGGATTGATATGTCAGTGCTTTGGGTTTTTGTTGGAAAACTTTGGATGAACCTTGGGTCTCAAACTCCCCAACGTTAAGAAGGATGGTATGCATGCAAGTGTGGACTGGAAAAGGCGAAACCTAAAAAACAACCTCTAACTGGTGTCAATTTCAAAATAATTTTGGGCATGTGTAAGGAGACCCGTTTGAATCCAATCAATATCAACTTTTATAAATTTACTCAAGGCAGTGTCAATAGCTTCAAACATTGTTGACTACCACAGATGTATGGGTAGAAGAGGGAGATGAACCCAAATGAGCATTGTGGTGACATTCATGGTGGTAGGATTGAATTCTGGGAACCATGGAGTAACAAAGAGGCTCGATCTACCCCATAACCAAGGTCCTTCATCGATAAATTTTTAATAATAAACAAGGTTTGTAAAATAAACATTGAAGAAACCTTTTGAACATAAATACATATTACACAATGTTTGGTCCATGTGGAATGAATCCATTAAAACAACTTAGATGTAGGAGGAAAAAATCCATTGAATTGGTGTATGACCACATTAGAGGCATATTATATCTTAGAGAATGTTATCACAAGATCTAGCACCCTTGCACAAATCCTCTCACAAGGTGCAAGACAAGTGCAACTTTGGAAGTATTTTCTACTGTTACCTTAGAAATTACTCCCCTTGTTTTAGTGAAGGATAAAATCCAACACAAGGGAGGCTTCCCTAGCAACCTCAACGAATCCTATATAAAGGAAAAGTCAAGTCTACGAACTCCTATATTAGTAACTCAAACATACCACCATTACATCAAGGTTGTTAAGGAAAGAGTAAGGTGGTTTTAATGAAGTAGCTTTCATATTTACATGTATGATGTATCTTGAAAAATTAATCATATTAACCAAGTCCAAACAACTCAAATAAATGCCCCAAACACTACAAATAAAGAAGAACTTATAGATGTCATAAAACTTGTATTCAAGGATGATTACTTCAACAATTTACCAAGTTACAACAACTGAAACAAAATAGCCCCTTTAACAAGTATACATGTAATGAATTAGGGATGAAAATCATAGACTAAGCTAGGGTTTAAATAACAAACACTTGTTGAAATGATAGATGAATATAACAAACACCAAAATGCAAGACATCAAGCCCTAGAGGGCTAAAAATCAAATCAACAAAGTAATGAATTATGACAAGATACACTTATGATGTGAAAGATGCCATTAAATTGTTAAGCCCTAGACAAAACCCCATGTTATGTATAAAACCTCGTATTAAGCCCTAAATATTGAATTATAACATTTCTAGTAGGTCGGTTAGAACCCTTCGTTGCACCCTTTGATCATAATTGTACCCCTTTTGTCTTATATATATCAAGGAGATCTAGTATTAGGATCATAATATCTCATCTCTTATTGTATTATGAAGTGGACATATTGGAAAAGGAGGTTTCCCCCTCAAAGTCGACTGTAATTATTGATTTTTTTATCATTTTTAAGGCATTGGATCATAAAATTCGGTATCATAGTTCATTGATCCTAGGGTTTTTCTTCTCCAAGCAAGTCATCTTATCATTTTCACTATAACTTTTTCTTGGGAAAATTCAGACTGTGAAACATGAAGGCTATTCAGATGACATATCAAGGTATCTGTGGTAAAAATTTGAGCTTCTGGGTTGTCATACTTTTGGAGAAACACCCTGTGGAAGATAGGGTATCTGACTAGTCGTATTAACTAGTCTCAAACATCTGTTCTTAGTAAAATCATCATATCTTCTTTAGTGAAAATCCAAATTGAGTGAGACTAGTTGTATTGGAAAGAGGGAAATCTATAGTATTTTTGGTACAAGTTTAAAAATTGGATATCAAATATTGTGCGCGGGGAATGTTGTACAACTTAGCTCTCCTGGAAAGGAAAAAAAATAGCAAGGTGTGGGGAAGTTACTCTAATTTCCACTTGTCACATCCAATTGTGATCAGACCTATGGAATTGAAGAGAGGACATATCAAAGTACTATAGGAAGAAATTTTAGACTCATAAGGGCCAAAATTTCAGAATTACGACATAAGGAAGTTCGGTCGGGAGGACATACTCCAAATTAAGGATTGAAAGGTACATAACTTACAATTGACATAAATCCTTATTGGAAGATCTGTTTCTAGTGATTCAAAACTTGGGATAAATATAGAATAGAGGATTATTACTATTATTATTCCATATGGTTCCCAAAAAGATGACAACATCAATTAAACCTATAGAAGTCTCATCTATGACTCAAGAAGAAAATGAGGACATACATAATAGGCTGTCCAAATTGGAGGAACAACTTAATGAATTGAGTGACAAGTATAATAATTGGGTAAAATCACAAAGAAAAATTCAAGAAATAGAAAGGAATATGGATGGAAATAAAGAAGAGATACAAAATTCCATGAAGGAAATGAAAAATTCCACGTCTTCCATTTGTCAAGATATGGAAGAGAGACTCCCTAAAGGAGATATCAAAATGCAAGGAATTCATGAAAATAAAGGTAGTATTTATGTTGAACAAACTACGAATAATAAGCCATTTTCAACTAGTGAATCTAAATCTAATAGTGGAGTTAATTATGGTCGGGGTCCTAATTCAACTTTCCCGAGATTGAATTAAATAAGTTTGATGGAACAAAAGTCTTTACCTGGGTGAACCAAATGGAGCAATATTTTGAACTGCATAATATTATGGATGATAAGAAAAGGATTCACATATAAGCTTTGAACTTTGAGATAAAACCATATCAATGGTATCAATGGACAGTGAAAAGGAAACCCCCTCTTTATAATTATACATGGGGTTTATTTACAAGAGACTTAGAAGAACACTATGGGAAAGTGTGGGAACATGACCACTTCAATCAATTGAAAAGAATCAAGATTGGAATTTCAAGTATTGGCCACAAGGGTGGATGACATAAGTGATCAACAATTTTTGGAAGCTTACATGGGTGGATTAAAAGAAGACATCAAACATGAGCTTTTCTTAAAACATCCTACATATATTATGGAACCCATGCAAAATGCTGGTCATATTCAAGCCAAAAACAAGGCTACACACAAATCTACCATTGGAGCCCACACAACAAACATAGATCATTTTTGGGGTCATAAGACAAGCATACCAACAAGGTTGACACCTCAACAAATGGATGAAAGAAGAGAAAAAGGACTATGTTTCAATTGTGACAACAAGTACAGTAAAGGGAATAAATGCAGTGAGAAAAAAATATTCTACATATACTATGAAGAGGAAGAAGATAGCATACCTCAACCAACAAGGTTGACACCTTAAAAAATGGATGAAATAAGAGAAAAAGGATTGTGTTTCAATTGTGACAACAAGTACAGTAAGGGGAATAAATGGAGTGAGAAGAAGTTATTCTACATAGACTGTGAAGAGGGAGAAGAGAAGGAATTGGAACCACCACAAGATCCAGATCTAAAAGAGACTACTCCAAAAATATATTTCCATGCATTGGTCGACATTGAAACTCCACAAACCCTCAAGATACAATGATACATTAAAAAGAAAAAGGTAACATTATTGATTGATTCTAGTAGTACCCACAATTTCATCAATTACAAATTAGCAAAAGATCTCAATTGCTTTGTATATCTCACACCAAAGTTTCAAGTAATGATTACAGATGGAGGTACCATAAATTGTTCAGGGAGATGCCTTAGTATTAATCTCAACACAGGGGAGTATTTTCTGGATAGCTTCATGATTCTCATCCAAATTGGGGGTGTCTATGTTGTATTAGGGGTCCAATGGTTACAATCATTGGGACAATGGCCTTTAATTTTCAAGATATTTTCATGAAATTTCCCTCAGATGGCAAGGAAATTGAGCTTACAGGTATCCAAGGGAAACTCTCTAAAGTGATAAGCTCTAATAACATGGAAAAATTACTCAAAAAGGGACACCAAGGTGTAATTGCACAATTGTGCTCACTTGATGTTAAAACATCTATAGCCCCTGCTCCATCATATCTCTAAATAATTATCAACAATCATTCCAAGGTATTTGGTGAAATTCCTTAGGGTATTCCACCTGCTCGAGATCATGCCCATGTTATTCATTTGCAACTAGGAAGTGTACCACCTAACATTAGGTCGTATAGGTATCCATATGCACAGAAGAGTGATATTGAGTGCATGATCCAGGAAATGTTAGAGGCTGATACCATTCAACATAGTCAAAGTTATTTCTCTTCACCAGTGGTGTTGGTTACAAAAATTGATGGTTCATGGCGTATGTGTCCAGATTATAGAAAAAAAAACAAAATGACCATCAAAGATAAGTTTCATATCCCTCTCGTTGATGAATTATTAAACAAATTGCATGGAGAAAGATTATTTACTAAGTTGGATCTTCATTTGGGATATCATCAAATCAAAATGAGGTAGGAAGACATTCCTAAAATAGCTTTTAGAACACATGAAGGTCATTATGAGTTTTTGGTTATGCCATTTGGACTTACTAATGCATCTTCAACCTTTCAAAGATTGATGAATTCTATTTTCAAGCCCTTCCTTAAAAAAATTGTGTTAGTATTTTTTGATAACATACTAATCTACAACAAATCTTGGGAAGAGCATGTACAACATGTTGACATAATATTACAACTATTGGAAGAGAAACAACTTTATGCAAAGCCTTCCAAGTGTGCCTTTGGGGTTCAAGAAGTGGAATATTTGGATCATATTGTATCACGTGAAGGTGTAAAAGTGGACCCTAACAAAATTAAAGCTATGAGAGAATGACCAATTCCCAAAACCTTGAAGAAACTTAGAGGATTATTAGGATTGGCAGGCTATTACCACAAGTTTGTCAAGAACTATGGGCAAATAGTAACACCTCTAACAACATTATTAAATAAGGAACCATTCTCTTGGAATGAAGAAGCAACCAAAGATTTTGAAAAACTTATGGAGGTTATGTGTACAACTCTCGTCTTGGCCACACCTAACTTTACAAAAACATTTATTGTGGAGTGTGATGTCCGAGGCCATGGAATTGGTGCATTTTTAATGCAAGAAGGAAGGCCCCTTTCCTTTGAAAGAAACAACTTAAGGGAATTTTTTTATTCAAACCCATTTATGAAAAAGAAATGTTGTCCATACTACATGCAGTTCAGAAATAACGCCCTTACCTAATAGGACAACACTTCAAAGTATAAAGAGATCATGATAGTTTAAAGTACTTCTTGGAGAAACAATTATCTTCAGAATATAAACACAAATGGTTGCAAAGATGTTGGGTTATGACTTTGAAATTATCTACAAAAAAGGGAAACGTAATGTTGTGTCATATGCCCTTTCTAAGAAAGAATAAGAAATAGAAGGTTCAATAACTATTATTTCTATTCCGCAATCTGATTGGGTGGAAGAAACAAGGGTAGAATGGAAGCAAGATCAAGAGGTATGAAAGATCATTCAAGAATTGCATGAGGATCCTAGTTCAGTAGATAATTTTGTATGGAGGAATGATTTTCTATGTGTTAGCACTCCAAGACTCACCCTAGACTGTAGATCAGGTGAGCTTGGTAACATACAAAGAATTCGAATTAAAAGCTTGAAAGATAAACTTTAAAGTCATATGGACCTTACCATAAGGACAATGAGATTCATCTTCCATACACATTCCCAACTATATCCTTCAACAAAAGTGGCCCTAGTAACTTCATATCAACAAATAGGCTATATGAAAGTATGGAAAGACAAAAAACTGTGAAGGAATGAATCAGAAATACATTAGGATATCGCTGGTATTCAATAAACAGTAAAGAGATCACTACCTTGATAGAACTTGACCCATAAATGCAACAATGAATCCTTCATTTGATCATTTCATGAGCACAAAGCAATAAAAGAATCAATCATTCATTGACTACTATCAAAGCATTGACAAGAGTATGGAAATTAAAAGAGACTGATCTTTATTAATAGGGAATCATAAGTATGAAAAAGATATAGAGAAAGAAAAATACACAGTGATAACCACTCTGAATTCTTTTGGGTTGAAATACCCCCTCTTAGCTCCTTCTAACCTTCTATGAGACTTACAATAGTCTTTTTATAACTTAGACTGTCAGTGACAGTGCTAAAATTCCAATAACAACTATATCATAGGATCCCTATGCCCTCAAAGTGGTGTGGTAATAGGTGGATAACAAAAAACAACAAAGTGCTAAAATTTAGGTTAATGATGACAATGTCTCCAACATCCTATTTATGGTTGATGAAGTGTCCCTTTGAGAACTTCTCCCTTTGGCAGGTGGCTTCCCATCTCATAAATGACCTTCCAAAAACTCTCCTATACTTATATACCCATCTAGTAGTTGTTCATTCCTTCAAAACTTCCAGAACATGAGTTCACAACATAGTTTGCAACCCCTGTCTGATTTGATGTCCTTCATGAAATTTGAAGATGATTTTAACACTGATTTTATGTCATCTACTTTCTGAATTATGTATGTGTTGATGGGTCTCATTGATGGATTTAACCCCAAAATGCCATTAAAAAGAATTGTAATCTTTACATAATTGTGGAAAGATGATTTGATCCACTACTAGATGAATTGAAATTGATATTTCCTTTCATAAAAACTTAATCAAAGCACGACTACCATCCATTCTTAATTGATGCTACATATGTTCATGAAATGACCTTTGGTTCCTCTAATGTGCTAAATGAAAACATATTAATTGTGTATGCGTCTACAACCTGGAAATGCATAAGATTTGGAATTTTAAAGTAAACCACAGTCCCACTAGAGTAATATCTTCCTTAGAATACCACTTTGTTTTCAAAACCCTGATGTGAAATACACTTTCTGCTACAAGTAATAAGTCCTTTCCTGTTGACTGATTGGCATAATCAGGTTTGCGAAAAAACCCTGAAATATTTGAAAAAGGCCCTGAGTTTCCAAATGATCCGCCATCATCATGCCAACTCTGACTAATACGATGTGTGCTAAAGCCTTGCATATAATATTTCTCATTTCCCGTTCTAAGCATATAGAGATCATTGTTTCTGTAGTGGCATTTTCCACTATATCACCACCATAAGTGTTTTTCTTTGCAACCCCTCCTTTTATTTCAAAGGTTGGTCCTTGAATTGATTGACAATTGGTGTGAATGCTCCTCTTGTCATCGAGCATTCTATGGAATTTCCTATTGGCGTTGACAGTTTGATGAGTTCAATGAATTAGTACTGATCCAAAAAGGATCTAGAGAATACTAAGGATAACTCAAAACTCACAGAAGCAGCTCAGGAATCTCAAAATGGCCTCAACAGATAGAGAAAGGGAAAAAAATTGAAGTTATCAAAATTCAGTGAAATTGGCATCTCGCGAAGAGCGCGTCGTAAGCTTTCCAACGACGTAAACGACTCGTCAAACAGAGTTACGGATCAAAAGATATCCATGGTCAAAGTTTTGGTCAACCTAGCCCAGTTAGCAGGGATGAGTCAACATCTGTACTGCTGACGTCAACATCAGTATATATGATGTCAACGTATGTACAATATACATGGTAGACCATATGAGACGTGGCATGATGGTGTGGTAGGATGATGTGGAAAGCAGGTGACATTGCAGGGTGACTATGCAAGTGGATGGCATGGGCCAATGAAAGGCTGGCACATGGCCCAGTCATGGGATGCCATGTGGTAGCGGGCAAATGCCCAATGAGGGCCAACAACCAAAAATAAAAATATATATATAAAAAGGGGGGTGGCTGGTGCTAGCCCCTAGTTCACCAAATTTATGTATATCCTGCCACATTCGATCACCAACAAATAGTCTGCCAACCATACCACTGAACTTTGTGGAGGTTGCGCTATATTCACATGAGAATTTTCTATGGTTAAAACAATATGCCAAAGGGAGGAGGCTCGCGGGCTTGACCTCGGGACCTCCCCCTATAATTCGCCCTTCATACATATCCTCCAACCAACGAGCCAAACGACCTTGTTGGTTAATCCGCACGACCATTTAGTTTAAGAACTAACCTTTTCCAGTGCACGGGAGGAGGAAGGCACGCACCAGTTCATACTGGGCACAAATTTCAATGCAGAAGTATTGTCATTAATGTAGGTTGTAGGCACAAAAACCGAGACGTAATTTCTCAAGGGGATGAAAGTGCAAGACTCAGATCGAGGTATGGAGACAATCATTTTTGGGTAATTCGATGCCACAAATTCAGTGGTGTTCCCAGTTTTCTGATCTGAGCAAAGCTTCTGCAGCTTAACTCCAGAATGAGGTATACTTATGTATTTCTCCAAATTCTTTTGTTGAGTTAATATAAAAGCCTACCCATTTGAGTGCAGGACCCGGAGACGTAGTCCACCAGGGATGAACTCTATTATCGAGTTTTTTTGTGTTCAGATTTGATGCTTATGTCTCTTCATTATTGAGTTATTCCTTCTTTATGGTGCACTTCATTTTATGCTCATTTAACACAATTCTTTAATAAGTCACCTCGATGAAAAGATCCTGGATCATGTTGGCATCATAGCAGTCATATTTGACTTGAATTGTTGAGTGTGAATGCTTACTAGGGCCAAGCATAAGCAGGGTGAAGGAAATCTTAAGGTTTTCAATCCCAAAGTTGGTCGTGCATTCCGAAGGAAGAAAATGGTAGAAGAGGACAAGCATGATGAACAAGATAAAAAATTCCATATGGTCTTTTATCACATGCCAGAAATGGTCGAACAAATGTATGGAGACTACAAGAAGATGATTAAGAAGAAAGGGAAGAAAAAGGAAGCACAAGCTTATGATAATGCTTAAGTGAATCAAGGGGATGGAGGAGACCCTCCTGAGCCTCCATATTCACCATCAAGTTCTAGCTCTTCTTCCTATGAACATTCTCATCATTCTCATCATTCTAGCCATAAAACTTCTTTTAAGAAACCATTATTAAAGCTTGATGTAAAATTTTCTTTACCTATGTTTAATGGAGATGATAATCCTGAAAAGCTAGATAATTGGATATGTCAGGTTGAAGTATATTTTCATGCCCAACAGATTGATGAAGAGGAAGTTAAAGTGAAATTGGCTTCTCTCCGGCTAGAAGGCACCACTCTCGTATGGTGGGAGAGAAAACTTCAAGACATAAGTAAGTGTGGTAATATTCTTTCCTCGTGGTTAGAATTTAAATCAATGATAAGGAAGCAATTTTATCCATTGGGCTATTTACATAAAGCAATGATGGAATGGAAAATTTTAAGACAAAGTAAAGGTCAAAATGTACAAAGTTTCATAGAAGAATTTAGGAAGAAAACTCTTGCATTAAACATTCCTTTGGATTCTTATGAAACTTTAATGAAGTATATTGGTGCACTTCAAAGTTATATTCGTCATACTTTGCTATTGTTTAACCCCATGAGTCTTGATAAATTATTTGTGCAAGCCACTCAGCTTGAGAACATGGGAAAGCATGTTCAAGAAGATCCCACAAAGAAACCTTCCATTCTCCCAGATAAGCAGTTTAAGAAGTTTAAAAGGAAGGAAAAAAATACCGCCATTGTAAAGAGAGAAGAAAAACCATCTTGCACTCATTGCAAGAAAAGTGGTCATGATGATGAACACTATTGGAAACTACATCCAGAGAAGAGGCTGAAACCGTTTGGTGGAAAGGGGAAGACAAAGAATGTTGCTATAATACAACAAGATCTTTGTTCCGATTTAGGAGACGAAGAAAATATCACAATGGTTGGAGTACAAGGTAAATATTCCCTTCATGCTAGTTCAAATTCCAATAATGAATCTCATGATGATGACAGAAAGAGGAATGAATTATTTCATATAAGAGTTGTATCTAAACACACTAAGATAGATACATTGTTTGATCTATGTTCTCAAGTAAACTTGATATCTGAAGCACTTGTGAAAAAGACAGGTCTTTAAACTAAACCACATCCAAAGCCTTATCCTCTCGGTTGGGTATGTGATAAAGAAAAACTTAATGTCACCAAGCAATGTAGGGTCAAATTTTCTATTGCTTCAAAGTTGATTGAGGAAGTGGATTTGGATGTTGTATCACTTGACATATGTGGCATAGTGCTGGGAGTCCTTATATTTATGATAGAAAAACAGTCTTCTTTCATCATGAGAACAAATATCACCTTACTAAGGGGGGAGTGGAATATATTGTTAGATCCCACAACATGAGGGTAAACACAACACTTGTTAGTGTCAGACAAATGTGTTAGGACCCTATAATTTATAGGGAAATCAATATTCCGACTGATATCTATTTCATGCATAATGCAGATTGCTCATGACACATAGTGAAGATTTAAGGGCGACAGAAAGTGCTCGACTCTGATCAAGCATAAGCCAAGTACCTGCACATGAACTTCAAAGCAAGTTAAAATTCCGGTGCATTTTAGGCAATAAATTATGAAGAGTTGGTTTGTATGGAAAATTTTTTATTTTGCAAAGTTTTTTATTAACCTAAACTTTGGCTCTATTAGTCAAATTTGGCCTTTTAATCCAAAATTGGCCTTCTCGGCCTTTGTAAGGATTTTTGAAAATTTCATTAAAAAAAAAAATATAGCCCATAGGCCTAAGCCCCCGAGCTAGTTTAGAACACAACATCATATGCCCAAAAGTCGAGTAACAACATACAAGACATCGCCCAAGCGCCAATGCCAAACATAAGTGGGTAGCCTTGGGCTCACTTCATCGAAATACAATGTAACTATTNGCTTATGTCTCTTCATTATTGAGTTATTCCTTCTTTATGGTGCACTTCATTTTATGCTCATTTAACACAATTCTTTAATAAGTCACCTCGATGAAAAGATCCTGGATCATGTTGGCATCATAGCAGTCATATTTGACTTGAATTGTTGAGTGTGAATGCTTACTAGGGCCAAGCATAAGCAGGGTGAAGGAAATCTTAAGGTTTTCAATCCCAAAGTTGGTCGTGCATTCCGAAGGAAGAAAATGGTAGAAGAGGACAAGCATGATGAACAAGATAAAAAATTCCATATGGTCTTTTATCACATGCCAGAAATGGTCGAACAAATGTATGGAGACTACAAGAAGATGATTAAGAAGAAAGGGAAGAAAAAGGAAGCACAAGCTTATGATAATGCTTAAGTGAATCAAGGGGATGGAGGAGACCCTCCTGAGCCTCCATATTCACCATCAAGTTCTAGCTCTTCTTCCTATGAACATTCTCATCATTCTCATCATTCTAGCCATAAAACTTCTTTTAAGAAACCATTATTAAAGCTTGATGTAAAATTTTCTTTACCTATGTTTAATGGAGATGATAATCCTGAAAAGCTAGATAATTGGATATGTCAGGTTGAAGTATATTTTCATGCCCAACAGATTGATGAAGAGGAAGTTAAAGTGAAATTGGCTTCTCTCCGGCTAGAAGGCACCACTCTCGTATGGTGGGAGAGAAAACTTCAAGACATAAGTAAGTGTGGTAATATTCTTTCCTCGTGGTTAGAATTTAAATCAATGATAAGGAAGCAATTTTATCCATTGGGCTATTTACATAAAGCAATGATGGAATGGAAAATTTTAAGACAAAGTAAAGGTCAAAATGTACAAAGTTTCATAGAAGAATTTAGGAAGAAAACTCTTGCATTAAACATTCCTTTGGATTCTTATGAAACTTTAATGAAGTATATTGGTGCACTTCAAAGTTATATTCGTCATACTTTGCTATTGTTTAACCCCATGAGTCTTGATAAATTATTTGTGCAAGCCACTCAGCTTGAGAACATGGGAAAGCATGTTCAAGAAGATCCCACAAAGAAACCTTCCATTCTCCCAGATAAGCAGTTTAAGAAGTTTAAAAGGAAGGAAAAAAATACCGCCATTGTAAAGAGAGAAGAAAAACCATCTTGCACTCATTGCAAGAAAAGTGGTCATGATGATGAACACTATTGGAAACTACATCCAGAGAAGAGGCTGAAACCGTTTGGTGGAAAGGGGAAGACAAAGAATGTTGCTATAATACAACAAGATCTTTGTTCCGATTTAGGAGACGAAGAAAATATCACAATGGTTGGAGTACAAGGTAAATATTCCCTTCATGCTAGTTCAAATTCCAATAATGAATCTCATGATGATGACAGAAAGAGGAATGAATTATTTCATATAAGAGTTGTATCTAAACACACTAAGATAGATACATTGTTTGATCTATGTTCTCAAGTAAACTTGATATCTGAAGCACTTGTGAAAAAGACAGGTCTTTAAACTAAACCACATCCAAAGCCTTATCCTCTCGGTTGGGTATGTGATAAAGCAAAACTTAATGTCACCAAGCAATGTAGGGTCAAATTTGCTATTGCTTCAAAGTTGATTGAGGAAGTGGATTTGGATGTTGTATCACTTGACATATGTGGCATAGTGCTGGGAGTCCTTATATTTATGATAGAAAAGCAGTCTTCTTTCATCATGAGAACAAATATCACCTTACTAAGGGGGGAGTGGAATATATTGTTAGATCCCACAACATGAGGGTAAACAAAACACTTGTTAGTGTCAGACAAATGTGTTAGGACCCTATAATTTATAGGGAAATCAATATTCCGACTGATATCTATTTCAGGCATAATGCAGATTGCTCATGACACATAGTGAATATTTAAGGGCGACAGAAAGTGCTCGACTCTGATCAAGCATAAGCCAAGTACCTGCACGTGAACTTCAAAGCAAGTTAAAATTCCGGTGCATTTTAGGCAATAAATTATGAAGAGTTGGTTTGTATGGAAAAAAATTTATTTTGCAAAGTTTTTTATTAACCTAAACTTTGGCTCTATTAGTGAAATTTGGCCTTTTAATCCAAAATTGGCCTTCTCGGCCTTTGTAAGGATTTTTGAAAATTTTATTAAAAAAATAAATATAGCCCATAGGCCTAAGCCCCCGAGCTAGTTTAGAACACAACATCATATGCCCAAAAGTCGAGTAACAACATACAAGACATCGCCCAAGCGCCAATGCCAAACACAAGTGGGTAGCCTTGGGCTCACTTCATCGAAATACAATGTAACTATTGGCACATATAGACACTAAAGAATTGCTTTCTTTTGTGCATGTGTGATTAATCCCCAAAAATTAAAAAGTATATAGAATGCAGAGTTAGACTCAATGCGCCCAGATGTCAAATGGAGTTCATGTGTCAAGGAACAACTAGGCATTGGGAGCCAATGTGCACAAGTTTCGAGCCATCGATGTGCCATTTGTAATGGAGTTCAGGTGCTAAGAAGTTTCTGCAACTGTCTACATGTATCAAGGGTTTTTGACAACTGTTATGAAGTTTTGACAGTTGCAATTCGATCCAAGTGTAATCCAAAGCTCAGGCTATCACTCAAATGATTCACATGTGTAGTTGGAGGCTGAGGTTGTAAGTATCATTGCATATGCACATAGTTGTCAAGACGCAAGTTTTCTTGTAGTCATGAGCATCTAGAAAGTTTATACAACTATCTAATGTTTAGTACTGACATTGAAAACATCTCATCAAAGCACCGTGTAGAAGGATTCAAAGTTTGAAGAGGTCAAGGGAGATCGTCACCACTGATTGACCGCTGAGAAATATTCCTAAAACAGAGGTGCTGTCACCTCTTTTGTTCTTTCAAAGGTCACAATATTTGTTTTCAGAAAACAGGGAACATGCGCACCTTCATCACCATGATTATGGAATGACCATGACTAAAATGAAAGACACTTCGCTAATCCCCTGAGATGGGCATACAAGTGTCACGATCGGTGAAAGTTGGTATATTGTAGGTGGAGGTGAAAACAAGAATGGTATGTCAAAGCTCATGGTTTTGAATATGTCTACACTTGTATAACTGTGGTGGGAATCATGGATTCAGTTTTCCCTGGTATGAAAGACGTTGTTCAAACTTGTAAATCTACTGGAATTACTGTGTGAATGGTCACTAGAGACAATATTAACACCTCAAAGGCAATTGCGAAAGAGTGTGGTATTTTAACCAGTGATGGTGTAGCTATTAAGGGTCTCGATCGATGATAAATTTTCCATAATTGTAACAACTGCCAAGCAACATTCCCCTTACAACAGTACAACTGTTATGGGTGAATGTCATCATAGATACCCTTGGAGCCTTGGTGTTGGCAACAAAATCTCTAAATGATGAATTGATGAAAAGGAAGCATGTTGGAAGAGGCAAAAAGCATTATCAACAATGTCATGTAGAGGCACAACTGAAGCATTTGGGTAGAAAACATATACTAGCATTATTCAGTAAGATTATGAAAAAACTGTATGGGCAGTGGCATAAAGCTGCAGTCAAAGAAGTGGACTCAGCCTTACCACATTTGCAAGAGGTTGAAATGCATCCATACATTATATCAGTAGATTAGGACCTTAAAAATGCTGCCAAAGAAGTGAAGGACAAAATGAATGCTTTGCAGTTTACATTGTAATACCAATAAGGCCTGAAGGTGTCCCTACTAGTGCATCTCTACAGAAAATACTTTTTTGGCAATCATATCTGTTTTTTCAAAAAGAATAAAAACATTGTGGCAGTTTGAGGGCAGAGTATCTCGGGTTTCTACGAGTTTTGAACTGATAGGAAGAGTATTTTGGCCATAAATTTAGCAATCAAAAGAAGAATATCAGGAATATTTCAAACAGATTGATGATAGGAATATGTCTATGTGGAAGTCAAGTCCAGATTTCGAGCAAGATAAGGAATGTAGATGGTAGAGTATTTCAATTGGCCAGATTTTTAGGCTCAAAATCAACAAATCGGGGGTCAATTGAAGATATTCAAATGTACAAGTGGCAGATGACAGTTTCAAGCATTTCTAGTATGAGGATATTTGAATCCAACAACCTTGAGCATTCGAAAATTTTTGTAGCCAATTTATTTTAGTATTATTTTTTTTGATTTTGTTAGACTTTATTTTCCAACAAATCAATGAGTAGAAGTATTGTTTCATTATAAAAAGAGTGCTTTTGTAATAGAGAGGGGGTGGGTTGGAACCTGTTGAAGGAATATTTTCCCATTATTGTAATGAGCTCACATAGCCTCTTTTATTTCAAATCTGCAGGGATACAAGATCATTTGTTTCAGGATTCATGTGCCATAGTTATTGGTGAAGTGTTTCTTCTGTAATTTGTTTTCTCTATTTCCATATGTTTTTTCTTTCCTTATTATCTTGAAGAAGTTTAAAGAAAAAAAATTGTTGAAAGATACACTCTGATTCTTACTGTGGATAATATAAATGTTTTCTTCTGATATTTAGTGGAGGAATTCTTCATTGCTCTGCTGCTAAATTGATCCTTTCTCTTTTCTCCTATTTCACTTCATTCAAATTTACCGGATCCAGTAGTATGTCTACCTTGCCTTGTTTCACTTTAGCTTGATACTT
>JZKD02S1676222.1:14796-42075 GCA_000966675.3 Picea glauca
CCTAGCTCCAACAATAGGTATTATGCAAATATTTCTGGTCAAAGGACAAACTAATATGTAGTCAACGAATTATCGATCGCTATAGTCCCTCTATGCCTACGACAGGGACTAATAATAATAGGGTGGGGGGGGGACTAGGAGCTGAAGTAGCTTTGCTCTCTCCTTTGGGAGCTAGAGTTATGAGTTCGTACCAACCCACATTTTACCAACAACAGAGTTGAGTCTGTGGCTTTTTTAATTTTTTAAATGAATACATGCATCTACAACTTTAATGGATGCGATAGTAAATTTGAATTTCTAAAATTCTTTTTTATTATTGTTGTTTTTTAGGGAATAAAGTTGTGGTTTCAACCATAAGCAAGCAAGGCAACGTGTTGCTAATAGTTTCAAATCGTTGTTTTTGAGGGAAGAAAGTTGGGGTTTCAGCCATAAGCAAGCAAGGCAGCATGTTGCTAATAGTTCCAAATCGAACTCAACCCCTGGAGATTTGGAAACAAGGCTTAACTAAATCAAAATTCAGAATTTCAAGGCAAATGTTAATCTGACTCTGGTCATATGCAACTAATTTTGTTTTCAAGTATTGTGTCACATTGTTTCAGCTTTTTATTTTAATAATTAAGTTCCATGATATGATTAAGTAAAATGTTATATGCCATATCATAAAATATGAATATTCGACTATTTAATCAATTAAAATTTCAAACAAATAAATAGGTTTTATATGAAATAATATTCGACATAATGAACAAATAGACATTCACCAAAAATTTGCAAATGTCATTTAATATAACTCAACTCAATTATTGGTTGAAATTTTGAGACAATTCAACTATTATGACTGACTCAATCCTCCAATTCTCTTCATCTTCCAACATCCCTCCACTTTAATCTCTTCCAACGTTATCAAACCTTCAATATTCAGGGTTTATGTTGATGAATTTAAGGTTTACCAAATTTGAAAGATGTGTTAACCTCTCCAATCCCCAACACCCTTGCAAGTTTAGTTGTTAATGTTGATGGTCAGGCTTTGACTTGCGTTAGCCAAATGTTATATAAAAGATCAATAGTTTTTACGCTGGGATAAAGAGTTCCAAGAATGCATATCTCAGATATGGTTGTGTATCTCAAAGAAAAACCATGCCAACAAGCCTCGTCCCCTGATTCTCAAAACTAAATTTAATTATCGGAGAGCCCTGTATAATCAAAATTTTGATATTTGGCCCTGCAATTTCTCTCGGTAAGATGCTTTTTAGACTCCAGCATTCAATCAACACCAACACTTGTAACGACTTCAAACAATCCACAGAATGTGGCAACTTTGTCAACAATGGACTCCCTATTCTTAGTTGTTCTAATTGGCCGAGTAGTTCCAAATTCATGAGCAATTGCAATTTTGGAGTGCATAGTAAATCTAGGTATCTTAAAGACCTTTGACATGTCATTTCAGTGGGAAAGTGTAGCAATTGAGCACAAGCCTTTGAAGTTGACATATTCAAGAGTGGATATTTCTCCCAAAATATCAGTGGGCATTGATAGATTGTTGCAGTCTCGCAATGCTAGATATTGAATTCGCAATAACTGAGAGAAGGAATTCGACAGTTTGGTCAGACGAATGCATCCAGATAGATCTAAATGTCTTAGGTTTTTAAGTTCTGAAAAATCATTTGGAAGTGATTCAAGAGTGTCCATATTTTTCAACACTATCTTATTCATGAAGGTTCCTGACCATTGGAGAAAACAGAACAAAGATGACATGATGGCTTGCAGGTTGTTATAGATATTTCTAGAGAACTTCGTATGATGTTCAACATCAAATGGTTGGCAGCTGCTGGAAGCACTAGCAAATGCGTAGCCCCTCGCACTAGTTTCAAACTCACACAACTCCAAAAGAAGTTGCAAGGCACATAACCTATTAATGACTCATTGTTGGAATCTAAAGTGGAACAGAATACACTCTCAAATATAGATTACTTACCTCATCAGATCCCTAGAACAACTATTCGTTGTGGTCACCAAGACTGTGAAGTTCCAAACTCTTGAATTGGCCAGTGAAATGGTAGACATAATGGAAACGAATGGAAAATTGTTCAAGCGAAGCCATATCAAATCCCCCGACATAGGAAATGAGGAGAAATCCATATGATGTTCAATTACCAAAAATCTAATGCCCCTAATGTTTATGTGATACATGAGTTGAGGTGGACTCTAATATTTAGGGATGTGAATGCATGTATCCAACAGAAATATGATATGTTTTTCCAAGGGCATTCATATATACATTAAATACTTAAAAATAAATTTAAATAACCACCTTTTCAAAATATTGGAAAACAATCATAATACAGACTAACAAAGGAATAATATAGAATGTGGAGAACATGTACACATACTTGCAACTAAGACATTTGGTTCATATCATTTGAGCAACTAAGGYRGAAGGGTTTATATTCTTAGAACTCGATAAACTCCTCGTTGGCAATATGTCTTCGATAAACTCCTCTCTAGCCCTGCTTCTGCTTTCGAGGGGATAATCGTCGATGGCGTCAAACGTGTAGACAAGGAACAATAACTATTAGACAGATTACCTTTTTGTCAAATGACACATGGATGATAGGGTGAATAGACATGTGGCATGTTTTTATAGGCCATGGATAGACGACGTGGATGATAGGCTAAATAGACACATGACATGTTTTTATAGGCCATGGACAGATAACGAAGGCCTGAGAGGAACGTCCCCTTAAAAATGTCTTCTACGTAATAATAATAAAAAAAAATTATGATGTAATAATGAAAGAAATTAATAAAATATAATAATGAATATGATGTTGTTTGGGTAGAGTGTCAATGGATGGTGGAGGATAATAATAATGGTGGAGGAAAAAGTTATAATAATATAATATAATATGAGGAATTAATCAAAGAAAATGATATAAAATGAATCAATTGAGTAAACTTAGAGAAATAAAAAAGAAGAAAATAGTAGACTTTAGCATGATGAGAGAATGATGAAATGGAAGCAATGAAAAGAAAGTGAGGAGCAAAAGCAGAGAAGAATAAAAAAGGGATGGTGATAGGACAAGAACTGAAACTCAACGGCATCAACCTAATGATCGAGGTGGTGAATGATGGGTTTCGAAGATTGGCTAAGTTTGTAGTCATCTTCGCAATTAAAATTATTATGATGTTTTTCTACTTAAAGAGATTTTTGTATGAGCCGAGAGAAGTAAAAAGGGGCAGAGGCTAGAATTTTAGTTTGGTCAAAGCAAATAAGGTGCTTGGATTTAAAGGAGTGGCTGGCGATCGTTGATTTGGAGATTCGGTTGTGGGTAGTATCTGTTATATGTTCTTAGAGACAAGCTTTGAAAGATCTATCATTTTGACCTGTGTAAGATTTGCCACAAGAGCAGGGGATTTGGTAGACTCATGGGCCCAACATCAGGTCAAATTTATCTTTAGCAGTCCTAAAAAGTTGTTTAAAAGTTTTATAAGGTTTGAACACAGTTATGATATTCTTCTTAGCCAAGAGTTTTGAGATGGGATTAGTGGTCCCTTGGATGTAGGGCGGGGACATGAGAGCACGAGGAGGAGGAGGAGGTTAATTTTGGTTTAGGTTTGTTGGCAAAGCGAAAAGCTTGGTTGATTTGGGAGAGAGAGTAATCATTGGATACAAGGGCCTTGGTTAGGTGGGATTTTTCTTTTGGGAGAAATTGCCGGGGGGGGGAGGGGAATGTGAAGGGCACGAGTAATCAGGGTATTTAGGAGAGCCGATTTTTTAGCACGATGGTGGTGGGAATTAGCATTAAGGTATATATCAGTGTGGGTCATCTTCTTGTAAACTTGGTAGGTAAGGGAGCCGTCAAAAAGCCGAGAAATAAGGACATCCAGAAAGGGGATGGGGTTGTCCTTTTGGGTGTCCATAGTGAATTGGATGTGAGGGGAAAGGTTGTTGAGGTGTTTAAAGAAGGATGTGAGGTTGGAATGACCATGAGGCCAAATAACAAAAGTGTCATCTACAAAAAACCAACATTTGGGTTTCAAATGAAAGTTGTTTAATGCTAAAGACTCAAAATGTTCCATAAATATATTGGCGACAACTGGCGATAGTGAAGAACCCATGGTTGTACCTTTGGTTTGTTCATAGCAAACCCTTTTGAAGGTGGAGGAGAGACAAATTTCAATAAGGTTTAAGGTTTCGAGATCAACAAGTTTGGAGATCAGGGTAAGGGCTTTGGAGACAAGTATTTTGGTAAATAAGAAAACAACATCAAAGCTAACCATAAGGTTTTGGTCATCAAGATGAAGGTTTCGAGTTTTCTGAATGAAACCGGTGGAATCTTTAATAAAAGAGGAGGTTTTTCCGATGAAGGTTTGAAACTTATCAACAAGGAACCAAGCAAGGGCATGAGTGGGGGCTCCAATGATGCTTACTATAGATATGAGGGGAATGTCTTTTTTGTGTATTTTTTGTTATACATAGATCCTCAGGATTTGGAGGTTGTGAGGAATTAGACATTTTTGAATGTTAAGATCGATAAAGGAAAATTTGATGGCTTTGGTGACTTAATAGGATTTTTTGGTAAAGGTTTAATACACTGGTGATGGACATTTCAAAATCATGTACAAACCAAAAATATTCTCTAAAATTAACTACTTTCAAAAAGTTTATTAATTATAGATGTGACATATATTATAAATTATTTTAATAATTATACACTGATATATTAATTAATAAATTTTTTTTTTATAAAGATAAATTAATAAAATAAATATTGAAAAACATTATTTTAAAATCCAAGTATCTATCAATCATTGGGGCATTTGGAATTATCAAATATCTCGTCCTCAAGTGTTTGTGTTAGTGTGAAAATTTAAGTAAGTAGAATTTTAACAACAATTTTATTTAAGATATTAAATAAATTGATTTAATTTAATTTAAATAATAATAATTTTATTTAAAATATTAATTTATTTTAGATAAATTAATTTTATTTGATATAAATAAATTATTTTATTTTTAAAAAGTAGTTTGTATTTGTAATTATATTATAAAAATAATTGTTATTAAAAACATTAAGTATCATATAGTATATAATGAGTTAATCATTAATTCATTGTATTTTTATCTTGTTCCATACTGAGTAGTGTATAGAATAGAGGATGTATCACATAATAAATCAATCATTAACTATTACATGATGAAATTATGATCATTATTAATCATACAATACAATTTCACTTCTCTCAAAATTTATTCACAAAATTTATTGTCAAGTAAACAGGAATTTAATTTATCATAGCATTCTCAAAATCTTAAAAAATACATTATATTTTATTTTGTGTTGTGTCTAATTTTACATGATTTCAAGGAGTGGGGGGTTTTATATCAATGCTTATGCTTTTCATTTCCAGAGTCATGCGCTAATGCTTTTGGAAAGATTGGGATTTCGATTTCAAGTGTGATATTGACGAAGATCTCCCAAACCGAGCATTCAACTCTTGTTTCATTGGAGGAAGGATTCCATGTATTGGCCATTCAACTCCAGACATCTGGTCGCGAATCACAAGAGTACGGATTCCATTGCAACTGCATTAGGGATGCACTATTCCCTCCTGGTGATTGATCAAAAAGAAAAACACAACGACCACAAGATCTCAGCGTATTCCAGTAAGATTGTTTGGGTTATACAGGGAAACTGGGCCCCAGCTACCATGAAGAGACCACATGATACCCAACTCGTGAATTACACAAGAAAGGAAAAGGAAACAGTGTTAAACAACTGTCGCCTGATTGCTTCTGGGGTAAATGTTTCAGGTTCTAAGGCCATGTTTAAATTGAAGGTCCAAAGATGAAGAAGGTTTTGTGGCCTCTATCGATGAGAATCCCTGTGGGGAGAACAGGGCCATTCGGGCTCTTCGTTCTAGAAAATGTTGATGGAATAAATGAAATAACATTGCAAGATGTGTTTGTTCCTAAAGTTGTCAGCGAAGTGTGCTACATTAATTTTTGTTAGATTAGTTTTATTAACAAAGCTTGATATTTGTTATTAGGCCACGCATTGTTTTTTTTCCTAAATGTTTGTGTGGTACTGTATTTATTTTTCTTCAATGAGCATGGCACACATTGATTTGTAGTCTGTAGGTCACATCAATTGGTATGAAAGCCAGAGAATCATGCGGTGAAGGGCAACTTTAGCAAGAGCAAGATTGATGGGTATAGTTGTCTAAGTAGATACAACACTAATGATTGTAACTGGGTGGGATGTTGTTCAAGTCCTACAGAGAATTGTTTAAGAGGAGATGGTGGAATCTGCATTGCAAGTGGAAAAAGGAGAGATATCTGGACATGAGGAGGGATATGATGCAAGAGAGGAGGAAGCCACCATTGGAGAGATAGAAGTGAAGCTGGGACTGGAAGAAAGAATGATAAGGACAATTGTAAGTTTAAACTTCATCTAGTGAAGGAAGAGAAGTAGAGAATAATCGAGTTATTTTTTGTCCAGTTAAATTGTGAAAGAAATTGAGAAGTTTGAGAGGTATGGTCTTGTTGTTTGCTGTTATAAAAAAAATGACAACAAAGTTGCAGAAGAAAAAGATGTGTTGAACAGCATGGTGTCGAAGAAATATGAACCAACAGTGGTTGGTGCTGGTACAGAGAGAGTATGAAAAAAGAGAAGAGAAAGGGTGATAAGATAGGGAAGAAGAGGAAGTCTCTAAGTGTTGGGGATTCATGTGCAACACGAAAGATTGTAGAAAAAATACAGGGGATGGAGAAAGAAATAGTGAAATACAAGAACATAAACCAAGTTCTGAGTTGCAAAGGTTTGAAGAAAAGAGAATTGGTTAATTCTGTTGAGGTTGGCTGAGGATGAAGGCCATTGTTCAAGTTTTCTCAGTGTTTCTGTGAACACGATTCTCATTTCTTTTTCACCAGGGGAGTTTGTTACTCCTAGGTTGGTGGAAATCCATGTATAAAAAAAAACACATTCTATTTCAATCTTGTATTTTGTCTGATTTTACATGATTTCAAGTGGTGGGGTTCTATGCCAGTGCATTCCATTGCCACAGTCACACACTAGTGGTTTTTTGAAGGTTTGGGATTTCAAATTTAAGGGTAATGATGATAGAGGTCTCCAAACTGACCATTTAACTCTAGACATGTGGTCATGATTTACAGAGGACGGACTACATTGCACCTCCATGAGGTATGCATTATTCCCTCTTTGCGTTTGATAATAATAATAAAGGGGAACATAAACAACGAGCCTGATTTGAGAGTTTTCCACGAACACTATTTGGGGCATAGAAGGCAACCTGGCCCCCACCTGCCATGAAGAGACCACAGGGTACCCAACTCATCAATCGCATAAGAAAGGAAGGGGAAACAAACAGAATGTTACACTGTTGGTTGCTTCTGAATAAGAAAGGAAGGGGAAACAAACAGAATGTTACACTGTTGGTTGCTTCTGCATAAGAAAGGAAGGGGAAACAAACAGAATGTTACACTGTTGGTTGCTTCTGCATAAGAAAGGAAGGGGAAACAAACAGAATGTTACACTGTTGGTTGCTTCTGCATAAGAAAGGAAGGGGAAACAAACAGAATGTTACACTGTTGGTTTGCTTCTGGGAGCAAATGATTTCTGTGTAAACAATATGCATTCTGTAACAGAATAATAAATACTGTATCAATTGATATATACACAATTGGATATAAAATACTTCAAATCTTTGTGATATAAAATACTTCAAATCCAAAGATGTATATTTCCAACCTATACAACATTTATTACTCTTTCGGTAAAATGACTATTGATTACCCATTCAAAATCCAAAACTTGTTTGAATCCAAGAAACAAATTCCAAAATGAATATTGATTTACCCATTCAAAGTCCAAGACCCAGTTTGAATCGAAGAATCAAAGTCCAAAATGAATACTGATTACCCATTCAAAGTCCAAGACCCTGTTTAAGTCGAAGAATCAAAGAAGGAGGAGGAAAGGAGGAGGGGTGGGGTTGGGTTGCGATGGGACCCCGTTTGAATCGAAGGTTCAAAGAAGAAGGAGGGGTTGTGGCATTTGTCAATGAGAATACATGAGGAAGGAGGGATTGTGGCATTTGTCAATGAGAATACATGTAGGGAGAACGGTGCTCCTGGCCCTCGAAAATGTTGATGGTGTAAATGAAATAAAACCGCCAGCCTGTGTTTGATCCTGGAAGTTGCAAGGGTAGTGTCCCCAGATGAGTTTTATTAATAAAGCTTGAAGTCCGGTTAGTCAACTCACGAATTTCTTTTCTGAATGTGGCCGAGGTTGTATATTTGTTATGCTTCCATGAGCATGGTGCACTTTTGATTTGTGGCATGTAGGTTACATCACCATGTCAAAGGTTCTTTTCATTATTCAAGCAAAATATCGAACTACGGACCCATTTCGTTCATAAAAAGCGTTACCAGTGGCAGTTTCTTTATGCAGAAAAATTTAATATAGGTCCATGCTTATTGAACACCTATTTTCACAGGAGTTTGAAACATCTGCACCCGCTGACTATGATTTTTTGGTGTTTGCTTCCACTGGCCATTTAAATTGCATCCAGGATCCATTTCAATGGAAGTGACCAACCATCACAGAGATCATTCAAAGCCTCAGATGAACCCATTCTTCTTCAGCTGGCCCCCTTTCTTTTAATGTAAAAGTCCAGTCACTTTTACTTACATTCACTTACCACACCAAGGGCAATCCATATCTCCAGTAGAATACCACTGCTACCAAGGAGATCATTAGAAAACATCCCCTGTAGCTTCTCAGAGTGCAAACCCATATCACATACACGAATCTCCAAATTGCGATTTTTTTCAAATGATGCCCTCTAAGATCATATAGGCATACTATTTACGTATAGAGGGATGATTTTGTAACTACTAAAATCTGAGCCGCGGCACTGATTTTTGTCTCTTCTCATTGAAACCAAATTCCAATTACGCCTCTGAAGTGATCAGGTAGTCTTAGTACCAAAATATGTTGGGGGTACCATTTTCTGCTGATGAGAAGCATCCTGATCCTCTTCATCAGCTTCGGCATTCCATAGGAAATGGGCACATGATCCAAGAACATTGCTGCAAAATAGAGCCAATTAGTCAGATAACATCAGCTTAAAATGCTTCATATATCAAAATCTACAGATCCAGCACACTTTTATAACCATTTGAGATATCAAGGTTCCTCTCTTTGTACATGAGATGCTATAAAATTTATAAGTTTTAGAAGCATCACACTGACAACCCACCATATCCTCAGCTATGCATCTCCACACTTAATACGATAAAATGCAAATAAAGCAGTGCATGTAACAAACGAAGGATATTTTAAGAAAAAATGATAAACAGGAATGGAGATAATCGGATGCATCAATAGAGAGAAGGTAAAAATACTAACCAGTCATCTGGAGCAGCTTCAACAGCTTGATCAAAGTAGGATTTGGCACGAGGTGCATCTTTGTAAACATCCCATATCAGATTGGCATAAAGAGAGAGGATATCTCCATCACCCGGACTGGCTAGCATGGCCCTCCCGTAATATTCCTCAGCCTTTTTGAGATCATGCTGGATCTAAATAGACACGAAACCGACAGTGTTGAGAATTTTGTATGTTAGAATATATATTCTATAAACACTGTGTCTGGACATATAAGATTGATGGATGGTATGCAGTAAAAAAGGATGCAATATATGGGCCTTAAAAACCCAGTACAGAACTCCATCTAGTAATAGTAATGAGGCACGACCTTAACTACTGATCATCGTAATTAGTGATTAATAAGATGAATAGTTATGTAACAGCAGCTCAATGCTATTAAATTAAAACAAAGCTCAGACTCCTCGATATTCACCTGCTGCAGGAACCTCCCATAATTCGCCAACAGAAGTGGGTTGCCAGGATCTGCCTGCAGCATTTTCTTATAGTAACCATCCATGTTATTTGAATCTGATCCAAACCCACCTCCTCTCCCTCCATACCCTCCCCCACCAGAGAACCCACCTCCGTCTTCACCCCCAAATCCTCCATTTACAAAACTCGTCTCAGTTTTAGATCCAACAACAGCCCTATTGCCGACCAAAGCTACTCCAGTGCCTTCACATATCCTCCTTCCAGAGACATATCGTCCCTCACCTCCATGGATTCCGATGGCTGCCATGATGTTTTCCGGAGATTCTTCATGTGGGTCTCCAGCGCTCTGAAACCCAATTGAAATTTGGGTATCAGAATCCTCAAATTCCTCTTCCAGAGCCTCGTCCAATAAGCCATTACTCAGAAAACTTTCTGCAGAGATAGTTCTACAGAGGTCCAAAGAACTGGACCCCCTCCTTAACCCCAGCCCGTTTGGACTACCATTAGATGATAAGGGGTTATGTAAATCAGCTTCAGACGCAGTCCCTACGAATCTAGGCTGTAAATCATGATAAACCCACTTGCCATCGCCATTGCCCGCAACAAGCAATTGGGTAAACTGAACAGATCTGCACGAATTCAATTCTGATTTTGGTTGAATCCCGATGAGAGAATTCAGCGCAGTAGTAGATGAACTACGAAGTAACATATTGAAATCAACGCCTAACAGAGATATTAAGACCAGATTCCTGCTTAGTGTTCACTGACGATTCATGAACTGGGGAGCCGAGACTGAATATGTAAGGCTCCATGAGTACCCGTGCGTGCTATATACTAGGTTGGGTTAAAAGCATCTTAACCGTGGTTAATGTTGAGCCCTGGACTTCTACCAGGGTTAAGGCCGGAGAGGCCGGAGATCATCTATCATGCGGAGGACGCACGTACTCGGAGGGTGTCATCGGCACGTGTCGTTTCAGCAGCAGTCAAACCACGGGCGCCCGCCGTCTCGTCGGTTTTCCAACCATCCGCCACCAGGTTTTACCTAAAGTATGTACGGACGCGACTGAAAATTTCATAGAAAATATAATATGTTAACACATCATTTGTGAGGGCTCCACAAATGGTCGAAGGAAAAGCGCCTCCGCTATTGAATTTGCGTGAGGTGAGAAACGTTTATTACTCTCTTTCCTCAGTAGTTTAAACGTTCGATTACGTTTATTACTTTCTTCTTTTCTTCTTCTATTTAAGTTTAAATGTTTGATTTTTTAAGTTTTTATGGTTTTTTTTTTTTATCGAAATTTACTTAAACTCGATATTTAAATGATTGAATCTGCCTAACTAAACAATCTCATTTTTAACAATTTAATATTCAACATATAAAATATTAAAATTATTATATCTAACATTATAAAATTCAGCATAAAAAGAATTAAATGTTATTTAAACCCTGTAAAATATAAATACTCTATATTAAAGTATTTATTGATGTACATTTATATAAGATATATGATTAAAAAATATGTTTGAAATTAGGTTTAACATCAAATTCAATAAATACTCTATATTAAAGTATTTATTGATGTACATTTATATAAGACATATGATAAATATGTTTGAAATTAGGTTTAACATCAAATTCAAATTAAATATGAATTAGAATTCAATGTTTATTATTTTGTTGTATAGTTATAAGACAAGTTGTAAGTAGTCAGTTTTCTTATACAGTTTTAAGTGGGTTTTTCTCAGCAACATCATCTCTTATAGTGTATATGGAATAGTATGTTGCATCTAAATGCTTTATGCACTGTACTTGTTGTTAACACATTCTCTTCCATTATCTATTATTAACCTTTGTAGTTGATGTCAAGATTGTTTTTAACAAGGACCTTGTAAGTCAAAAACATGTCAAAGACTTCACTTTTGAGTTTTAAAAAATAAACCCATGTACTTTTCGAGAAGTCGTCATTGAAACTGAAGAAGTACTTGCACCCAGAGAAAAAATGAGAAGGAAGTAGACCACACAAATCAATATGAACACACTGCAAGGGGACCAAAGCATGCCAAAAGGTACATTTGTCAAAACTGTGCATATGATGTTTGCCTAGAACAAAAGTGACACAAACACCATCTTTGCAAGAAATGAGAGGAAGATCAATCACCATATTTTGATTACATAGTTGCTACAATGAACGATGGTTTAGATGACGAAATCATTCATGCCAAAGTTTGTTCAAGTCATCACTATGAGAAATAAAAACCAATGGAAAATATGATGACCCAAAGTTGTCAAATTTGTACAGCTTGGTAATACCATGAACAATTCCAGTGACTAAGACTTGCTTAGGATATTTTAAATCCTTGATTACAACTTGGTGAAGTGAAAACTCTATTGTTTTATCTTCGCTTGAATGAGTGATTTAATATAGTGGTAGAAGGTTGTAATTAAGACTTGGAATGCATAATACATCATTAAAATTACCTTCAACTAACTTAATTATTCCAGACCCTACAACACCAAGAGATTTATCATCAAGAACACAAATTTGTTTGGTGTTACATCCATTAAGAGTAGAAAAAATGACTTTATCATTAGCCATATGATAAGATGCTCCAAAATCAATTAACCACTCATTAGAAGAAGAAGTAGTAGATGTTGTATTGAAGGAAAAACTAGAAGTGGAAAGTCCATGTCCATGAGAAGAAGGGTTGGAAGAAGACCAAGTGGTGACTAAATCATTGTTTTGTTATGTAAGAACAGTTAGGTACATACCTTATTTTCCTTGTTAAAATAATCTTTGAAGCCTAAATCTCATACACTACAAAGAGCCACCAATTTGAAGAGAGACAGAAAGGCAAAAAATAGAGGACTACGATACCTTAGCTTTTCCAACTCAAAACAGAGTATATCCCAAAAACAAATACATGCCACACTAGCCCACGCACATGACCTTTAGGTATGACACAAGGCTACCTTACTACGATATCTAATTAAGGATCAAAAGTACCAATATTTGTGGGGAATCTCATGAATTCTTAAGTAATATCTATTTTTTTTTTCTACATAGAAGATTATATGTTTAATATATAGTAAGATGTTAGTTTAGTTGGTTAGTGCAAAATATTTAAGGCTTTACTTTAACTTTCAAAATTTCTCATAAATTTATTTTATTTTTATTTTTATTTTTATTAAAAATATAAAATTCTATTTAAAAAACAATATGAATATGTGATATATTGTTTTTTTTGTTTTTTTTTAATATTTATCTCTTTACCTTATACAAATATTTACCATCTTTATCCTTTCATATCTTATTTAGATTTATATTTTTGTTTATAAATTTATTTTAATAAAGTTAACAAAAGTTTTTATATATGTGATTCTAAAATATCTTATCTACTTCACACCTTAAAAGGATGTAAAAGTTGTTTGTTATTAATATTTTTAATTTGGATTATTTAGAATGATTTAAATTTTAGGTTGGAGATATATTTACCAATTACTCAATACATGTCTTTCATACAATCATGGTATAGTGAATGATTTTATATTTGAGGTTGTAAATATATTTACCATTTACTCAACGACACGGTGTCTTTGATACAATTACACGTCCCTCATTTTAAAGCATGGCTTATCATTATATTTTCTAATTCCATAACCTTATATTTTATATTTTCAGACCACCCACGCGGTTATGTAGGGTAGACATTTTTGAAATGGATGAGTTAGGTCCTCTCATTATCATATGTAGACTTATTGCTTTATACAAATGGCAACCAGTTGGAATTGCTGACTAAAGCAGATGGGTAACTTTGAATAGAAGACAACATAGAGAAATGTGGAGGTAGAAAGGTGGGTTGTACCAATCAAAAGGGGTTCCCTTACATCTTTTATAAAGACTTTGTTATAAATATAAAGATTGATGGTGATAGATTAACTACTTTCAAGAAGTTTATTGATTATGAATATGACATATCTTATGCTACTAAGAAAGTGAGTCATAAATGATTTTAATATTTATATAAGGATATCTTAATTAACAATTATCTTTCTATGTGTAATCATAAGTTAATAAAATAAGTATTGAAAAACATTACTTTAAATAGTCAAGTAAAGATCAATCATTAGGGCAATTGGATCACAGATCTCGTGCCAAGTGTTTTTAACTCCAATTTTTATTGAAGATATTAAATAAATTGATGGAATTTTATTTAAATAATAATATTTTTATTTAAAATATTAATTTATTTTATATAAGTTAATTTGATTCGTTGTAAATAAATTAATCAAATTTAATTTTACAATGTATAAGGTCCTCGATTAGATGGATGCAGAGACCTTCGCCCAAGTTTTCAAGGAGACAGAACTTGGGGTTGCTCTGACATTTAAGTTGGGAAAGTCGACGCCTTGATCATGCGAATGCACCAAGGAGTTTTCTCAAGTGTGAAGCGACCAAGAGATTGGGGTGTGTCGGCATGAAGGGCGCACCAAGGTTGGGCATGTTGGTCCCAAGAGGCACAACAATTAACGAGTGCATGGGTTCATTTGGGCGATCAGGTCCATGAAGGGGCGCGACGATTCATTTGGACGATCGAGTCCACAAAGGGGCACGACGATTCGTTTGGGCACATGGGTTCACGAAGGGGCGCGATAATTCATTTGGGCACATGGGTTCACGAAGGGGCGCAACACCCCCAAAGAACACGATGATTCACGATGGTGACCTTTGGAGTCCCTATAAGAGAATAATGGTGAACAACCAAGGGAGGAAGATTAGAAGACAATGAGAGAAAGAAGAGCTCTGGAGTTCTGAGGCAGGCTTAGACGAATAGGGGAGAGATCCCTCAAGGAGTCAAGTCACTCAAAGTGGGGGGACTTGCGCTACCTTGAGGATGATTCAATGGACATAATTGGGGGAGCTTCTTTTGGGCCAATTTTGGGAAAGTCTGGAAACACGGGTCTATTGGAGGCATGTGTGAGACAAAACTGAAATCTATCTCATATTGTAATTGTTTCACAATAACAAAGACGCAGCCAGGTGTTAGGCACAGTTCGTGTCACCCACACTATTTATGTATTTGTCTTTCATTTGTCACGCTATTGTTCTCTTGGTTTCTCATCTTCATAGATGTATGCTTATATATGACGAAGTGTTGGATTGTTAACAATTCTCTAAGTATACAAGAGTTGCACTAGAGTAGGAGTGTGACTCGTTGGTAGCCTAGAACGAAGTATGGGTATGCTCTAGGTGAAGAGGTGTAGTCCAGGCGATGTAATCTTGGTGTTGCCAAGCAACCAAGCGAGAAACGTCGCACGCCCTCAAGAGGTGACGATCACAAGATTCGTCTAGGCACAATGTGAGGACATGACAGGTGGTATAACAGTTTGGTGCTCTTCACCACCCTTGTAGTCAGAACAGTTGTGGTGGTGCGTACTTGTTGAGAAGGAAGTCTGTTGCAAAGTCGGTTCGGTGGGAATGTTCGCAGACTTGGTGAGCAGTTCGATGTAGCGAACTTTTTCATCATAGACTTTGCATCAGACTTACGACACAAGTTCGGTTGACAGTGCAATGGAAGGTTGGTCTAGGCGCACACCTTGTATGGATCGAGAGCAGAGTTTGTGGTGAGACAAAGCACTTGGATAGGGTGGGTGATTGCATAACTCATCACAGAGTTCATCACAGAACTTGTCGCAAACTTGATCGTAGAGGCAAAGTTGATTGATTTGATGCATGACAAAAGTCAGTGTCGGACTTGTTGTGCACACCTTGGAGAGACCAGGTGCAAAGTTCGTTGGTGAACCAAGCACTTAAACAAGGGACTGGATGAACGCATGATTCGCCGCATGACTTGTTGCAGATCTAACTGTAGAGGTGATCGCAAAAGTGAGCACAGAGGGTGATCGCATAAGTGATTGTGAAGGGGAGTTGTTCTAGATTGCAACAATGTGAAGCACTTGGATGTGTTGGACATCCTGGGGCGACCTAGAGCAGCGCCACAACACATAGTTGGTTGGGCACATTTCCATCATGATGTATTTGTGTCGTGCATTGTCGAAGACAACAATTGAGTTGAGTTGGGTTGTTGAACGAATGGGTAGACCACAATCTTCAGACGAGGTAGCTCTTCACAGAGTTACAACAGTCAATTAGTAGCAGTATGACTTGACAGTCGAGCGGTGGGTGCATGGTGCCTTGAAGTGGAAGCAGTCAAGGTGCGGAGACGACAACAAATTAGAGATGAGTTCGACCAGTTGCACGCGAAGTTTGGGACTTAGATGAATTTCTGAAGTGGACAAATGGACTCACCATTGTATCGCAACGAACGTCTTGCAGGTTTGTGGAGCTGCGAACAGTGATTGAGGGGAGTTCATGCGAAGAGTCAGTTTCTTGGGAAAGCGAAGGTCCAAGACAACAAACTTGTACCATGGTTGCAGTGAAGGATGTCGTTGGGAAATGTATCATTGGATTTGAGTTCTTGCATTTCCTAAATGTTGCAACAAGTTCTTTGAAGGGAATTCGGATGACTTGGTGGTTCAAGTGCAATCTGTTTCCATAGTGAAAACCAACGGACTTGAGGGTGACTCAAGTGATGCAGATTTGAAGAAGTCTTGTAGCAGTTTGGGACACCTTGGTTGGGAGAATGCGTGGAGAGCTTGGACGAGTCATGTGGTGGACTTAGGCAGATTTGGATGTAGTCGTGGAAGTGGCTTGAAGAAGTTTCTTAACTCTTTGATTAAACACATTGGACAAGTCATTGTGGTGAAGTGGCCAGTGAACTCTGTATGTGTCGAGTTTGAGAGGATGGATGAGGCACCTTGGCGTTTGGTGCCTTAGCCAAAATCATTGGGTCATGCAATGACTTGACAGTCACAACGACAATGCTAGAGTTTGGACTCTTGCAGGAGGTGCAAGGCAGTCCCAATCTAAGAGACGGATGGAGTCAACAAAGGAGTCGACCAAGTATTGTTGGCATTCAACCTGAATGGAAAGAACGCAAACCAAGTGACTTGGGTGGTGTTCCCTCGCCTTTGGTATGGGGCATTTGATGAGGTAGAATGCACCTTGGTGACTTGCGAATGATTATGTGATGACTCAAAGATGTGGTGGGGTCGTTGGTTGGTGTTGGTTGAGTATTGGTTCGAACATGTCTAAGGCATGGAAGTTCTTTGAGGTGGCTCATTCTACCCCCAGTTTGGACAGTTCATTGGGACATTTGAGAAGTGAGGGCATGTTGGCCACACTCATCGCAAATGTTGAGTTGCGGAGAGGTGACTTGACCAAAGGAGGTGAATTGAGGACTTGTCTTCATTTGGAGTCTTGTGCGAACAAACAAATTGCAACATGAAGAAATTACTTGGACATGGGCATTTCTCTTACTTTGGGGAAACATGGTTGAGGGTGAAGCCTAACCATTCCAAGGCATAAAGAGGTAGACGTAACAACATGGATAGGTGATGAAGTAGTGAGGAAAAGGCAGTATAGACGTACAATTCTTGGTGGAGAGATTGGTTAACAGTGCCATGAGGTGGACAGTGGAGCCTAGTTGTCGCAGATGACTTTGATTTGGGGTGACTTCATAGTGCAACAAGGTAAGGGACGACCTTGCCTTGGTCTGAGATTGTTGTGTGGATGAACCGCATTGCGAAAGGAAGTCAGAGTACGAACACACCAATAGGTTTGAAGTGCAACACTTAGACATTGTGGAGGATCTCCTTGACGAAGGTCGGATGATGGCAACAGGAGTGAGGCAATGATGGACACTTGCCTTAGTATTTGGAGCTGGATAGAGCGACAAAGATGCAACAAAAAATACTAAGTTTGGGCATGGAGATGCACATTTCAGGAACTGGACACGACGATTGGACTAGCTACCCAACCAATGCAGGACTTGAGGCTATAGCATTGTGTGGAAACATGGCAGAGTTGGTTGAAGCATGAGCGCAACAACAAGATCACAAGAGTTCAACACTTAGACGAAATTTTGAAGTGAATTGGGAAATAGTTAGGTGTAGCAAGCAGTGACAATAACAACAAAATCAAACAACAACAAGGAAACAACATTGCAATGAGAGAGTAAACGGAGTTGGGTGACTTTCATCCTTGGAGTTGGGTGAAGTGACCACATTGACTCAAACAATAGATCGTGCGGAGTTGGGTGCAATATAGCTTGGTTTGTGGAAACTTAGGGTTTCCACTTTGGTAGAATGTGGGGTTTCTGATTGGCACGAAACTTGGGGTTTCTAGCAGACTTAGTTGCAACGAGAGCACGAGTTCAGGGAGAGACTTGGAGATCACGGATTTTGTGGATGATGTCGATGACGACAACAACTTGAGGTGGGGGAGGATGTAAGGTCTTCGACTAGATGGGCGCGAAAATCCTCGTCCAAGTCCTCGAGGAGATGGAACTTGGGATTGCTCTAGCACCCAAGTTGGGAAAGTGTATGCCTTGAGCACACAAACGCGCCAAGGGGCTTGCCCAAGTGTGAAGTGACCAAAAGATTGGGCACACGCGACATGAAGGGTGCACCAAGGTTGGTGATCCAGATGGATCTCGGTGGCCATCCACCTTTTCCACTGAATCACCAGTTTGAGCCTCTGGTTTTGATAAACCATGACATTCACCCTTTTGATGGGGAATGGAATGTAATGTCATCTTCATTTGTTAATTACAGACATTATGTAATGGTTTTATGTACATGCCTACAACATAGAGTTCATGCATCGGATCCCATTAGAACTCTACAGTTAAGCGCGCTTGGTCTAGAGTAGTACTGGGATGGGTGACCGCTCGAGAAGTACTAGTATTTTACATGCCTATGATTTTAAAAACTTAGTCCAATTTATCCCACATGCATCATGGGAATTGTTCTCCTCTCACTCTCTCCTATATAATTGAGGTGAAGGAGGCCCTTTAAGCATGCAATGGAGTGTGATGTAAAGCTTCTTGTGAAGGAAGCGTAGCCAACATCTCTTTCTTTTCAGAGATAAGCTACCCCATTTTTCCAGTTTGTGTTCTACGGTGTTTTTCTATCTTATTCAGCAATAGAAGTTGGGTTTCACTGTATTTTTGTGCTCTCTTCTATATTTTTGTGTATTTCATTGTTATATCTCGGTTATATTTCTGTCTTCATGTCGTTCTCAAAATAATCCGGATCAGTTGGGTGCGTCAGTTCTAAGGGACATCACAGTGGACGAGCGCATAGGTTTGTTTAGGCGACCAGGGTCATGAAGGAGCACAATGATTCGTTTGGACGACTAGGTCCACAAAGGGGCATGGTGATTCGTTTGGACATATGGGTTTGTGAAGGGGTGAAACATCCCCAAAAGACACGACGATTCACGATGGTGACCTTTGGAATCCCTATAAGAGAACACGAGTGCACAACCAATGGAGATAGATTTGAAGACAAGGAGAGCAAGAAGAGTTATGTGGTTCTGAGGGAGGCTTAGATGAAGAGAGGTGAGCTCCTTCAAGGAGCCAAATCACTCCACATGGGAGGACTTGTGCTACCTTGAGGATAATTTGGTGGACAAAGTTGGGTGAGCTTCTTTTGGGCCGATGTTTGGGAAGTTTGGAAATATGAATTTGTTGGAGGCATGTATGAGACAAAATTGAAATCTGTGAAGTCGACGGAAACAAATAGATATTAAGTCTACAATCGATGGCACGTCTGAGGTGCACTGTAGGAGATTGTGGAGACAATTGCGATAGAGAGTATTGGTGACGAATCTATGTATGAGTGTCTTGGTGAGGTGAGGTGAGTCATTTGACTCTGCCCAAGTTGTACATTGAGTCGATAGTGCTCATATTGTAATTGTTTCACAATAACAAAGACTTAGTCGGATGTTATGAACAATTCGTTCTGCCCGCACTATTTTTGTGTTTGTTTTTCGTTTGTTTTGCGCTATTGTTCTCTTGGTTTCTCATGTTCATGGATGTATGCTTATATATGACTAAGTGTTAAGCTGTTAACAATTGTCTAAGTATACAAGAGTTGCACTAGAGTAGGAGTGTGACTCGTTGGTAGCCTAGAACGGAGTATGGGTATGCTCTAGGTGAAGAGGCATAGTCCAAACAAAGTAACCTTGGTGTTGCCAAGTGAGAAACGTCGCGGTGTTGCACGCCCTCAAGAGATGCACAATCGCAAAATTCAGCTAGGCGCACTATGGGAATGTGACACAGTGCAGTTTGTAATTGTAATTACATTATAAAAATAATAGTTATATTCAATGTGCGTCATTGCAATGTTAAGAACTTGTAACTTATCATTGAATATTTGGGATAAAATCATACTATGGTATATTCGATACACAATTTTATCGTCCCAACTTTATGGTAACATCTTCAATGCTATGGCAACTTATTAACTTTGGAATAAAGAAAACTTTTCAATTTTCCTAATCATTTTCCCAAATAAAATGCCCAAAACAATTAGACATAATGACACAGTTCAGTTCACATAGTTGCACCTTATAAACATAGTTGCACCTTATAAGGCATAATGATTTCCCTAGGTAGAGCTATATCAAATTGAGGCCCAAACAAAGGCACAATGTGAACACTCAATCCAATCCAACCTACAATTCAATTCAAGCATGATCATTATAACAAATCATTGTTTATTGTTTCAAATACCCTAGGTCAATGTGCCAAATTGGCTCTTTGATATGATGCAATGCCCATTTGTTAGAGATGTCAAAAAGCGAGAATAGGTGTGCGTTTTAGCATGGGAGTGACGACCAAGGCATATTGTTGTAGCAACAAATAGGCGATGCCCATTATTGACAATGCAATTTCACTTAAGATTCTCACCAATGGAATCCTTCCCTGCAATGTAAAAGGTTCATCTCCCCTATCAAAATTTAATGTCCTGCTGTAAACACTAATTTACCATATATGTCATTCTCAAAATCTTAAAAAACACACTCCATTTATATTTTGCATTATGTCTAATTGTACATGATTTCAAGTAGTCGGGGGTTTTCTATCAATGCATTTCATTTCCAAAGTCACGCACTAATGGTTTTTGAAAGATTGGGGTTTGGAATTCAAGTGTAACATTGACGAAGATCTCCCAAACTGAGCATTCAACTCTTGATTCATTGGAGGAAAGGATTCCATGTATTGGCCATTCAACTCCAGAAATGTGGTCGTGAATCATAAGAGAATGGATTCCATTGCAACTGCATTAAGGATGCACTCGTGATTGATCAAAAAGAAAAAACTGGGCCCCACCTACCATGAAGAGACCACATGATACCCAACACAAGAAAGGATGGGAAACAAACAGAGTGCTAAACAACTGTAGTCCGATTGCTTGTGGGGCGAATGTTTCAGGTTCCAAGGCCATATTTAAACTGAGGGTCCAAAGACGAAAGGGTTTGTGGCCTCTATCCATGAGAAAATGTTGATGGTATAAATGAAATAACATCGCAAGACGTGTTTGTTCATGAAAGTTGTTTGCAGAGTGTCCTGTATGAGTTTTATTAACAAAGCTTGAAATTTGTTGTTAAGCGACAAATTGGTTTTTCTTTCTAAATGTAGTCGTGGTAATCTATTTATTTTTCTTCAATGAACATGGCACACTTTGATTTGCATCCTGTAGGTTACATCAATTGGTATCAAAGCCAGAGAATCATGAGGTGAAGGGCAACTTTAGCAACAGTAAAATTGATGGGTAAAGTTGTCTAAGTAGATACAACACTAGTGGGATATTGTTCAAGTCCTGTAGAGAATAGTAGAAGAGGAGATGGTGGGATGTTTCAGTGTGGAGAACGATCATGCATATGAATGTCTAGAGAGTTGGAATAGTGGGAAGAGCCAAAATGCGAAAGCGCATCATGTTGTTGATTCATTATAATCAACAGTTGAAGGAGAACCAATCCAACTGCAATGAGAACAAGAAAGTTGCAGAGGAAAAATATGTGTTGAACAACATGGTGTCGAAGAAAGATGAATCAACAGTGGTTGGTGTTGGTACAGAGAATTTGAAAAAGAAGAATAGAAAGGGTGATAAGAGAGGGAAGAAGAGGAAGTGTCCATAAGTGTTGGGGATTCATGTGCAACAAAAAAGAGTGTAGAAAAAAAACACAGGGAAGGAAGAAAGAAATAGTGAAAGATAAGGACATGAACCAAGCTCTGAGCTGCAAAGGTTCGAAGAAAAAAGAATGGTTAATTCCGTTGAGGTTGCTAAGGATGAAGACCATTGTTCAAGTTTTATCCATGTTTCTGTGAGCATGGTTCTCATTTCTTTTTAACCAGGGGAGTTTGATACTCCTAGGTGGCAATTCATGTATAAAAAACACATTCTATTTGTCTTGTATTTTGTCTAATTTTAAATGATTTCAAGTGGTGGGGGTTCTATGCCAGTGAATTCCATTGCCACAGTCACACACTAGTGGTTTTTGAAGGATTGGGATTTCAAATTTAAGGGTAATGATGATAGAGGTCTCCCAAACTGGCCATTCAACTCTAGTCATGTGGTCATGATTTGCTGGAGGACGGATTCCATTGCACCTTCATGAGGTATGCATTATTCCTTCTTTGCGTTTGATAATAATAATAAAGGGGAACATAAACAACGAACCTGATTTGAGAGTCTTCCACGAACACTATTTGGGGAAGGGAAACAAACAGAATGTTACACTGTCAGTTTTCTTTGGTGCAAATGATTCAGGGGTAAACAATATGCACTCTGTAACAGAATAATAAATACTGCTTAGCTTGGAATATACACGGTTGGACCTAAAATACTTTATCCAACAACGTATATACCAACCTATAAAACATTTATTTCTCTCATGTGGAATGCATATTGATTATCAATTCAGAATCCAAGCTTCTGTGTGAATTGAAGGTTTAGAATCCAAGCCCGTGTGAATTGAAGGTTAGCAGAGGAAGGAGGGTTTGTGGCATTTGTCAAAGAAGGAGAACGGGGTTCTTGGCCCTCGAAAATGTTGATGGTTTAAATGAAATAAAATCGCCATCCTGTGCTTGTGAATTGAGGGTTTAGAATCCAAGCCCCTGTATGGATTGAAGGTTAGCAGAGGAAGGAGGGGTTGTGGCATTTGCCAAAGAGGTAGAACGGGGTTCTTGGCCCTCGAAAATCTTGGTGGTGTAAATGAAATAAAACAGCCACCCTGTGTTTGTTCCTGGAAGTTGTAACGGTAGTGTCCCCAGATGAGTTTTAATAATAAAACACGATGTTCGGTTAGTCAGCTCACGGATTTCTTTTCTGAATGTGGCCGAGGTGGTTTATTTGTTTTTTTTCCGCGAGCATGATGCACTTTGATTTGTGGCATGTAGGTTATACATCATCATGTGAAAGGTTGTTTCACTGTTCATGCAAAATAACGAACTATGCACCCATTTCGTTCATAAAAATCATTACCAGTGGCGGTTTCCATCCAGAAAAATTTAATATAATTCCATGCTTATTCAGCACCTATTTTCACAGGAGTTTGAAAGATCTGCACCCGCTGGCTATGAATATTTTTTGGTGTTGCTTCCACTGGCATTAGATGACCTACAAGGCCATTTAAAATTGCATCCAGGATCCATTTCAATGGATGTGACCAACCATCACAGAGATCATTCAAAGCCTCGGATGAACCCATTCTTCTTCAGCTGACCCCCTTTTTTAATTAAAAAGTCCAGTCACTTTTACTTCCATTCACTTAGCCCACCAAGGGCAGTCCATGTCTCTCCGGTAGAATACCACTGTTACCAGGGAGATCATTAGAAAACATCCCCTGTAGCTTCTCAGAGTGCAGAGCCATATCACATACACGAATCTCCAACTTGAGAATTTTTTCAAATGATGCCCACTAAGATCATCTAGGCATATACCATTTATGTATAAAGGGATGATTTTGTAACTACCAAAATCTGAGCCGCAGCACTGACTTTTGGCTCTATCCATTGAAACCAAATTCCAAATACACCTCTGATGTGATCAGGTAGTTGCAGTACCAAAATATGTTGGGGGTACCATTTTCTGCTGATGAGAACCATCCTGATCCTCTTCATCAGCTTCGGCAGTCCATAGGAAATGGGCACATGATCCAAGAACATTGCTGCATAATAGAGCCAATTAGTCAGATAACATCAGCTTAAAATGTTTCATATATCAAAATCTACGGATCTAGCACACTTTTATAACCATTTGAGATACATTTACATGAGTAGCGATACAATTTATAAGTTTAGAAGCATCATACTGACAACCCACCAAATCCTCAGCTATGCATCTCCAGACTTAATACGAGAAAATGCAAATACAGCGGTGCATCTAACAAGCGAAGGATATTTAAAAAAACGATAAACAGGAATGGAGATAATTGGATGCATCCATAGAGAGAAAGTAAAGATACTAACCAGTCATCTGGAGCAGCTTCAACAGCTTGGTCAAAGTAGGATTTGGCACGAGGTGCATCTTTGTAAACATCCCATATCAGATTGGCATAAAGAGAGAGGATATCTCCATCACCCGGACTGGCTAGCATGGCCCTCCCGTAATATTCCTCGGCCTTTTTGAGATCATGCTGGACCTAAATAGACACGAAACCAACGGTGTTGAGAATTTTTTATGTTAGAATATATATTCTATAAACACTGTGTCTTGACATATAAGATTGATAGATGGTATGCAGTAAAAAAGGATGCAATATATGGGACTTAAAAACCCAGTACAGAACTCCATCTAGTAATAGTAATAGTAATGAGACACGACCTTAACTACTGATCATCGTAATTAGCGATTAATAAGATGAATAGTTATGCAACAGCAGCTCAATGCTATTAAATTAAAACAAAGCTCAGACTCCTCAATATTCACCTGCTGCAGGAACCTCCCATAATTCGCCAACAGAAGTGGGTTGCCAGGATCTGCCTGCAGCATTTTCTTATAGTAAGCATCCGTGTTATTTGGATCTGATCCAAACCCACCTCCTCTCCCTCCATACCCTCCCCCACCAGAGAACCCACCTCCATCTTCACCCCCAAATCCTCCATTTACAAAACTCGTCTCCGTTTTAGATCCAACAACAGCTCTATTGTCAACCAAAGCTACTCCAGTGCCTTCACATATCCTCCGTCCAGAGACATATCGTCCCTCACCTCCATGGATTCCGATGGCTGCCATGATGTTTTCCGGAGATTCTTCATGTGGGTCTCCTGCGCTCTGAAACCCAATTGAAATTTGAGTGTCAGAATCCTCAAATTCCTCTTCCAGAGCCTCGTCCAATAAGCCATTACTCAGAAAACTTTCTGCAGAGATAGTTCTACAGAGGTCCAAAGAACTGGACCCGCTCCTTAACCCCAGCCCGCTTGGACTACCATTAGATGATAAGGGGCTATGTAAATCAGTTTCAGACGCAATCCTTACGAATCTGGGCTGTAAATCATGATGAACCCACTTGCCATCGCCATTGCCCGCAACAAGCAATTGGGTAAACTGAACAGATCTGCACGAATTCAATTCTGATTTTGGTTGAATCCCGATGAGAGAATTCAGCGCAGGAGTAGACGAACTACGTAGTAACATCTTGAAATCAACACCTAACAGAGCTATTAAGACCAGATTTCTGCTGAGAGTTCACCGACGATTCATGAACTGGGGAGCCGAGACTACGAATATGTAAGGCTCCATTGGTACCCGTGCTATATACTAAGCCGGGTTCAAAGCATCTTAACCGTGGTTAGTCTTGAGCCCTCGACATCAACCAGGGTTAAGGCCGGAGAGCGTTTATCACGTTGAAAACGCACGTACGCGGAGGTTGTCAGCGGCACGCGTCGTCTCAGCAGCAGTCAAACCACCGGCGCCAGCTGTCTCGTCGGTTTTCCAACTATCCGGCACCTGGTTTGACCTCGTGTATGTACGGGCGCGACTGAAAATTTCATAGAAAATATGTTAACACATAGGTAGTTTGTGAGGCTCCACACATGGTCGACGGAGACGCGCCTCCGCTGTTGAATTTGCGTGTTGTAAGAGACGTTTATGACCCCTTTTGTTCATCCTTGTGATCGAACAATTAGCATTGTAAAACTCAACCTAAAGAGTATTAAAGTTAAAGAGTATTAAAGTTATTATAACTGTCGATAGGCTGGTATATAGTGATGAGTTGGTCATTGACTATATATTAATTTACTAGTTGACCTAAAATTAATATGACTTTCTAATGTAACACTTTAACAATAGATTTTTTTTATTTATTTCATTTATTAAATTTTTTTTTTGTCAAGATTTCATTGGCTATTCAAACCTACCTCTTATTGCCGAATTAACAATGGTTCATGAATGCGGACATAAATTAATATGAATTTCTAATGTAACACTTTAGCAATAGAATTTATTTATTTATTTTATTTATTAATTTTTTTTTTTGTGAAGATCTCATTGGCTATTCAAACCTACCTCTTTGCTGAGTTAACGATGGTTCATGAATGCGAACATATGACATACGATGTCACTGCAGTCGATGCAGTGTAGATCGAGCCCTTGTCAATGTCCTACTGCTGTCATTTGGCAGTCGATGGCTGTCACTGCAGTCGACTCATATTGAAAGATAACTTGCAGGTGGAGAAGATAGAAGCCGAGTCATTGCCGCTCTTCTTTCTCGTGAGAACACCACGCGGAGAGGACTCTTTGTTTTTGTCTAAAAGCGGAGGAAATTTAAAAGAATCGGCAAAAATGTTGTCGCTCGAGCAGAGAGCATGCAGAATAGCATAGCCTTTGGAGAGCTTGGGGTGCAGAGCGTTTTTGCAGTGGAAATTTGGTGAAAAGACGGTTTCCGTGCAAAGTTTGCAGAAGAATTCCGCGAGGAGTCGGTTTCTGTACATTTTAGTGCAATTTCGAGTCGCAAAATTAATTTGACGCACTGAATTATTTGCCTTTTTAAGGATCGAAAGCTTGATAACATTCGCCAAAAGCTTCTCGTTAGCCAAGCTTTCCTTGCTTTTCCGCTCAACATCGAGGTTGTGGAGTTAGATATTTAAAGGCTTTAGTATTTGCTCCGTTGAATTGTAATTTTTGCCCCTCTGTTTAAGTTTTTCTATGTCATAGTACTAAAGCTTGAAAAATCATAGTCAACAAAGCCTTCTTAGATCCCCCTGTTGTTCAAATCTCTGAAAAACGTTCAAAGTTACACGAAGAATAGGAACTGAATTGTTTTTCTTTAGCAGACCTTGGCTTTAATTTTGATATGGTTGACCGCTCAGTGCAAGCATACGGTACTAAGTTCTTTCTGCAAGCTACCAACATTACTGCATAATTGTTTCGATAGCTTTGAAACCCTGATGTTTCTTTTTGATAGTCCCGTACAGGAGAAAATACTGTGTTTGACGGTGGAAGAAATGGACAATTTGCCGCTCAGCACTGCCCCGCCTCCAAGAA